>BLKR01003905.1:0-126781 GCA_011170035.1 Teleogryllus occipitalis
GGGCGTGTGTGTGTTGGTGTGCGCAGCCGCTGGCTAAGAGCCGTTGGTGGTGTGTATAGCCAGTGGCTGAGGGGCCGTGTGTGTGTTGGTGTGCGCAGCCTCTGGCTAAGAGCCGTTGGTAGTGCGCATAACCAGTCGCTGAGGGGCGTGTGTGTGTTGGTGTGCGCAGCCGCTGGCTAAGAGCCGTTGGTAGTGCGCATAGCCAGTGGCTAAGGGGCCATGTGTGTGTGTCGGTGTGCGCAGCCGGTGTACCGCGACGACGACGGGGCGAGCTCTGCGTCGGGGCTGCGCGCGCGCAGCTGCTCGGAGCCGTCGCTGGCCGGGGCGCTGGCGGCGCTGCCCCGCAGGAACAGGGCATGCAGCGAGGGCGCCGCGCTCGCCGCCTTCAGACAAGGTCAGCCCACCACATACACATATACACATATACACATATACATATATACATATATACATATATACATATATACATATATACATATATACATATATACATATATACATATATACATATATACATATATACATATATACATATATACATATATATACATATATACATATATACATATATACATATATACATATATACATATATACATATATACATATATACATATATACATATATACACATATACACATATACACATATACATATATACATATATACATATATACATATATACATATATACATATATACATATATACATATATACATATATACATATATACATATATACATATATACATATATACATATATACATATGTACATATATACATATATACATATATACATATATACATATATACATATATACATATATACATATATACATATATACATATATACATATATACATATATACATATATACATATATACATATATACATATATACATATATACATATATACATATATACATATATACATATATACATATATACATATATACATATATACATATATACATATATACATATATACACATATACACATATACACATATACACATATACATATATACATATATACATATATACATATATACACATATACATATATACATATATACATATATACATATATACATATATACATATATACATATATACATATATACATATATACATATATACATATATACATATATACATATATACATATATACATGTATACATATATACATATATACATATATACATATATACATATATACATATATACATATATACATATATACATATATACATATATACATATATACATATATACATATATACATATATACATATATACATATATACATATATACATATATACATATATACATATATACATATATACATATATACATATATACATATATACATATATACATATATACATATATACATATATACATATATACATATATACATATATACATATATACATATATACATATATACATATATACATATATACATATATACATATATACATATATACATATATACATATATACATATATATGTATGTATATATGTACAGAGCTTGATTTATAGAATTTTAGATCCCGGAATGCGCCCAAAATGAATTATTAATTTAATAGAAATTGTTATATATTTATAATATAATTTAATAATTATTCCCGAGGTACCGGAACGTCGTTCCGTCGAGATCCGCCAGAAATCAAGCCCTGTATCCATGTACATACGTGTATGTACATTTCAGATTAATCCGACTTTTGCCAGCTAGCAGTATTACCCCAGACTCAGGTCCCTATTCCCAGGTCTGGGCTCCGTTTTTATGAAATCCACGCGTAGGGGTAACGGACACATTTGGCGAGCAACTTGTCTGTTAATGAGGGAATGTCACACACGCAACTCCCATGTTCTAACACATTCGTTTGCAGAAAGTGTTCATTCTGAGACACTTGTATCCTATGTGTATGTATGTAAGGTGAGTATGCGCAGTAAGTAATTTATATGAAAAAAAACATCGTATTCCTCATAATATTAGTAAAAAATAATTCCTTTATAATTTGGTCCTAAGAAGCAAATATAACCGGAAAATGTGTTTGACATGTCTTATCGCACTATTTCCCATTTTGTTCATCCGACGGCAATCTGCTTTTCTGAAAAGTAGCCTTATACAGTGTGCAGATAATTTCACGTTTGAGAAAGCACGAAATATATTTAACGGCGAACGGCGTTAAGCTCAAGTACATGACTCACATTGACCTTGTAAAACGAAGATTAAGCGGAAGGTACACGCAATCTCAAGAGTACGTTTGGGGGACACGCAAAGTACAGTTTTAAGTGAGTTCAGAACAGGATATTTGTAGGATAAGCGGGAAAGAAAAAGGTTGGAGAATGTTTCGATGCAGTAAAATAATATTTTTACAGTTAGAAGACGAACAGCAATCACTCAAAGCAAGCGACTTTGGACACGTTGCTTCAAAATACAATTTATCTCTTTTTAAAAGTCATAAAATGTAGTTCGTCTCAGTTTCTATTGCTGTGTGACGAAAGGAGAAACTCAGGCAGGCCAAGTGTGCATGGCGCGGAGACGGGGATTCGTCACGCTCACCTTATGTCTCCTTTATTACCTCCCAGGCGTGAAACAAATAAAATAGGGCTCAGGCTAACGAACGCTACCAGATAGCAAGAGTCGAATTAATCTTACCCTAAAATACCAAATTCATTGATATTTATTCACCTTTTCAATTATTTATCTAGGCATTTATTATTATTATATTCTTATTATATTATATTATATTACATTATATGATATTATTATTATATTATTATTATTTTCGTAAAGACCTTTTATGACAACGCTACACGATATTTTCCGAGGCCCAGTCATACTAATCCCGGAGAGTAACTTGTGTCATTATGGGAACCATGCCTAAGCAGGACTCGAACCTGCAGCCTCCTTGGCGCAGACGACGGTTGCTGCAACCGTCTGTACCAAGGGGCCGGCTTTTATCCATTTATTATTTATCCATTTAGAATTGATCGATTTAGAATTTATCCATTTAGTATTTATCCATTTATTATTTATTCGTTTGTTGTTTTATTTGTTTGAATTGCAACGGTGTGCAGAGGCGGAGGGCGTGGCGGGCGCGGGCGCGGGCGCGGGCGAGCGCGGGCGGCGCAGCCTGGTGCGCGTGTCGTCCGACTCGGAGCTGGCGCGCATCGACCGCGCCGCCACCTTCGCCGCGCCGGAGGCCGCCGTGCAGCCCGCGCGCCTCCTCGCGCGCTTCGTGCACGCCCTCGGCGCCGCCTCGCACGCGCAGGTGCGTTGCACACCCTTTCATTCGCTCATTCATTCATTCATTCATTCTCAGTCTTATTTATTCATTCACGTTTTATCCATTCATTCATTTGTTAGTTCAATCATTGATTCAATCATGAACTGTACCAATCATACATTATTTCGATTATACATTGTCTCGGTCATTTGTTGCGTTCTTTATTCAATGTTTCAGGCATGTATTGACAAACAAACGAACTCAATATAAACTCAATATAAAAATCGCTCCTACTACTGCTAGTTTCAAAAGATACTTATCATGATAACTTACAATATTATCTGTTCTCTCATTCCACTTTCACACTAAATCATGCCGACGCCGTCCACCAAATACCTCAAACAAAAGAGCAACATTCACCACTAGACATAGTTTTTCATTCATTTCAGAATATTCATCTATTACCAAAGTGTATGTACTAAGTACTTTTGTGGAATATCAATTGATACGTACTGTTTTATTTTTATCTGACACCATTTTGTAAAATGAATACTATGTCGAGTCTTTTTACTTTTGACGCAAATCAAATTTAAACAAGTTTTAGTTTCTTCTTTGATTCAACAACGAACATAGTTTTATTGGCCCCCAAGCCCATAATAGCCTACATAAATAAATAATCAAATAAAAACATATCTCATTAGCGTTTCCACCTAGTTACACCCCATGGCCCAGATTGGACGGACCCTGTTCAATGCAGCGGCCATTGGCGGTGCTAGTACGCATGCGTATGAGCTGGCGAATGCAGAGGGCCGTGGCGGGGAGGCGGAGGCCGTGTATGGCGCATGCGCTGTGAAGGCTGAGGAGAGGGGTGTGCTATCGCAACGGCGGCGCTCAATACGCCAGGGAGCAACGCGGAACTGAACACCACGGGAGGGGGGTATGCTTGGTCCAGTCGTGTGATCAATTATTTTCTTTTCCGAGCATGCAACAGAAAATTGTTGGGGGTTGGAACGGGGGTTTGAGGAGCAGGGTTAGCGGGGCAGGTCGAGGAAGAATGGAAGGGAGCAGGACGAGATAGAACAAGGCGGGCCAGAGCGGGATGGAGCCGGACAGAAGGAAGCGGGAACGGGCGGAGCAAAGCGGAGTGGGGAGGGACAGATCAAGTCCGGTAGTGACGGACTGGTAAGGAGCGGAGAGGGTTGGCGAGGAATGGGATGGAGCGGAGAGGGTTGGCGAGGAATGGGATGGAGCGGAGAGGGTTGGCGAGGAATGGGACGAAGCGGAGAGGGGTGGCGAGGAATGGGATGGATTTATTGGAGCGGGGTGGGATGGAACTTAGCAGGGCGAAAGGGACTTACCGAACCGGGGTGGGAGGGGACTTAGCGGGGCGAAAGAGACTTAAAGAATCGGGGTGGGACAGGACTTAGCGGGGCAGGAGGGAACTTAGCGGAGCGGGGTGGGATGGAACTTAGCAGGGCGAAAGGGACTTACCGAACCGGGGTGGGAGGGGACTTAGCGGGACGGAAGAGACTTAGCTGAGAGGGGGGAACGGGACTTAGCGAGACGGAACGGATTAGCGGAACACAGTAGGACGTGGTTCGGCGAATCGGGACGATGCCTAATGGGATGGAACGGGTCGACGAGGGGGTAGCGAGGGGCCTGGAGCGGCTTGGCCAACGCGCGCGGGCTGTGCGCAGGAGGAGGCGGCTGCGTCGTCGGAGGTGCTGCGGCGGCTGCACCCGGGCGCGGCGGCGCTGGGCGGCGGCGTGCACGGCTTCGCCGACGCCGACATCCTGCGCAGCGAGCAGGGCGGGCGGGCGGGCGGCGGCGCGGCGCAGTGGTGGACGGTGGGCGCGTGCGCCGCCAACGGCGGCCCCGCCCACGCGCACCCCAGCGGCTGGCCCGCCCCGCCCCCCGCCTACGCCGACGCCGCAGGGTGAGTCACAGACGAACCACACGGAAAAAAGGAGCGTTCGAGTCACCAGCATTTTTTTCTGTAATCTCTAACAATCATGAGCAGTTCGGCTATCGACGGCGTTGGCTCAACTGCTTAACCACGCTCCGTGGTTAAGGCACTTACCTCCGTGGTGAAGGCACTTACCTCCGTGACTTATCACGGAGGTAAGTGCCTTCACCTCGTTCCTTGACAGGCGTCGCGAATGTAGGTGATAATCCAGATAGAGATGATCAAGAGGAGAAGAAGAAGAAGAAGAAAGAGCTTTTGATTGAACCCAAAACTGTTTTCTGTAATATCTTAACGAACATAAGCAGTTTGGCTAACGGCATCATTTGCCGAACTGCTAAACTACGTTTTGTTCTCGATGTTTTTATGTTTTAGAAAAATTTTCTTTGTTTGACATAGTACCATAATCTGAATTTTATAAAAGTTAAAATACGAAATGATAACTCATCGTTCCGCTGTCATTTATGTGTTTGAAGGAAGTGAAAGCTGTTTATTCTACCTACATCAAGTAGGCTACTTCACTTTGCTCTGGTACATTTGGTCAAAGTAAAATAAAGAAAAACAAAGTGTCATACACGTCCAAAGGATGAGTTCCATCCACAATGATCTTTCAGTAAACATAAAAATAAAGTGTATGGAGATTATATTAGTGAAAACTAAAAAGAAAGGATTATAATAATAGATATTGAATAATTTATTTAATTGTCACATGTTATATCGATGAAAGTTGCTAGCTTTTTCACAAAATGCAGGAAGTTTTCAAAAATGTATTTATAAAATCTCTTGAAAAACATTCATGTTGAACAGAAAGAATAAATATTTAAAAAAGACATGTGTTAGCCATGATTAAAGAAACAGTTTATCACCATATTGTAGAGTACATTCTCGACGTGCCAAATGCCAACCATTTTGATCGAGGTTCTCAAGAAGTTCCTTACAAAATTCCCACGCCCTTGAGATGGCTTAATGTTGCCTGAAACGGACAAGCAGGCTTCATGTCTGGTTTCAAGTGATGTAGCTGACCATTTAACCATCCACTTTTCTTAAGCATTTGTTTGCACATTGTATTAATTTTTTCGTTTTCCCTTCGCTCACGTCTCCCTTTTGACTCGATAATTACCATGTACAAAAACAGTTTAGCAGCAAATAAATACGGTAATATGAAATGGTCCTCCTATATTGTACAAACCTAAGTTTTATGTAGCGAAGTGCGTAATCAATTCCAGCATGACTCCGATATTATGATTGCTTTTGATAAATGATATTTTTTTACAGAAGATCGTAGACCGGTTCAATATGTAAATTGTTTGAATAGTAATGTTCTAAATGTACGGAACCGCGTATTTTGGTGGTTGAAACATGTGTGGAAGTGTCTTTCATGTAAGTGTGTGTGTGTGTGCAATAAGGGAGAGTATAGAATTAAGAAAGGGAAGAGACGATCGCGCGCGGTCCTTGGCCCGTTTATTAAGGTACTCCTCCGGCGGTCGTCTGGTATTGATAGGAACATCGCAAAAATTACCGATCACAGCAACCGGTCGCCAAAATTCTCCTGCCGACAGCGCCCAAATTTGCACTCGCTATGTAGCCAGTATCAAGTATAGAGTCAGAGTTGCTGTAACTTCAACGGCATTTCTGGTTCTGAGCTAAATTCATCTGGTATAGAAGGGATTTTTGCAATAAAGTGTTCCCGAAATATCCCAGCAAACGTAAAGAACACTCGAGTATTCATCCAGATGATGTCTCCATTGTACCAAAGACGCGAAACAGAGACCTTATGGTACGGCTGATGGACAGACCCCTGAAGGGGAAAACCTGTCGTTAGAAGACGATTACTCACTAATCTACAAAACTCTTTCTACACTAATTATAGGCAGGCGTGGTCGTTGTGTGTTTTCTCCTTTCAGATTCCGACGGACCTGAAACGACCCAGTGCCTTAGACATAGTCCGCAACTCTCATTCTTTCGCTAGTGCGTTGATTACCCCTATACGAGTGCGTAGATGCTATTGTTCTCTCAACATTGTATCATATTGTCAAAATAATACCGTCGGTATACATATAAAACTTACTAACGAATCCCTATTTTGTTTTTGAGTTATTTATATTGCGAAGTCCATTTTTATCTTTTACGAGGACAACGATCTCTATCTTCAATAATGTTTGGGTGTTTTTTGTTTTGTTTTGTTTTTTACAAAGTTAACATTTTGCAATTTTCGAAAAAACAGATTGTTTGCAGATAATCAGATCAGAACCGATTTTTACCAATGAGGAGAAAATTTAAAGAACAATTTTGGAGACTTTTAGAGCGAGACCTTTAGATCGTTTAAAAATATTTAAAATTGCCTGAGATCCACGCAAAATTTCGATAAAAATACTCATATTTTCTAAAACTCGTACATGAACTTGTTATATTCTACGACGGTGCCCCAAGGACTTTCACGGGGGGGGGGGATAGACTTAAAAGAATTGGCTGATCCCGGGTTTACGGTGCACCTTAGCGTAGGCTTCCCCGATTGCTGTGCTTTGACGTGATCCGATTCTCTTCCAATCGGTGCGCAGGAATGTTATCGTTCACCAGATAGGAATCGTTTATTATTTTGAGAAACACTTTAAAAGAAATTCTCGTAAAAGGAAGTGTTCCCTTTAAAATAACTTCTCTTATTTAAAATAAATTTATTCGTATGTATGTGGAGAACATAAATAACATACACCCCCAATGATTTTTAAAGATTATTCGCATAAAATGCGTTGGACAGACTCAATGAAAATTATGCGTTGGAAAGACTCAAGGATGCTTTATATTATCGCGAGGGCCGAGGGCCCGAGCCTTGTCCTCAACTTGGACACGCGTAGCGAAGCATCACAATTTCACACGCGTGAACAAAACGGATCAAAATTGCATTTATACCAAAAGAAATGTTATAAAACTAGTGTTTAAATGTTCCGTGTTAATGATGAATCATTTCCTGTCGTTCACGACACAAGGATCAGAAATGAACGATACATACAGTAGTATTAAGGAGGCCGTGACAGCGAAGGCCGAGGTGCATCATAAACCCGGAATTTACCAAAGAATGTTTTAAATTATTTATTTTAGGTCGCTTTAAAACATTTAAGGTTATTAAAAAGGTTATTCCCATCGCAGCTTTCCCAAAAAGGTTATTAAAAAGGTTATTCCCAAAACAGCTCAATCGCAGGTTTCTGTAGTCTAGCGGTATTACACTGGTTCAATGAAAGAGAGAGTTCTTGCTCCAATAAACACTAATATTTATTCCATTTATAAACATTCTAAAACAACAACAAATTATGCAATTACCTTAAAACGAACATTATAATCCCCAACAATATGTACACCAATGATGTAGATTACCCCAAAAATTACTTAGAATCGCATCTTCCTTATAACTTATACTCTTAAGAACAGGTAACAAATATTAGATATTCCAATCACTATACACAGATTATACAAGTTTGTAATATTGCCGGCGAAAGGGGCCCACTTGCTGCTTGCATAAATTGCTACACATCAGAAAAGGTTATCTCACTGTAATGAAGTTAGCATATGAGAGTAATCGAACTGCTGCCGTGATGGCCTTGCAGCTGCTGCACGAAATGGCGGCTATGGTCTCCGGCTCAAATGGATCACCCTTCGACACAATTGGGTGTTGCACTTCAGTAGAACCAAATCACCAATGTAACTTTTAGTGGTAGCCGAGAGTGCGATATATGTTGATTTCAAGTACAGGCGAATAACACGGAGCCGCCAGTACTTGCAGCACGGAAATTTGACTCTTGAGATAATGTCACCTGAAAGGTTAGATCGTCTTCTATCGAATTGAAACGACATGTATCATAGAAATTAAATGGAAGTTGGTTAAATATTTGTTGAAACCTGTTAAGTTGTTAAAGGTTCCAATTTTTTAGTTCGTGTTGTTAAAATTTAGCCTCCGACATGTACAGTAGTGTTCTTTGTAACTTTTCTACAGCTCTTCCTTTAGTGCGATGTAATCGCAAGCGTTTATCTACTTTTAATTAATTTCAGATTCCTTAAATTATGGACCATCAGATCAGTATTGTTCTTAAAGAAAGGTTTTAAGAAACCTTTATACCATAGTTTTTATTTTACTTTCTACAAAAAGGGTAAAGTAAAATAAAAAAGAATAGAGATTGTTGTTAATTAAAATAATCTAAGATTAATGAATCAAAGTTTACGTACAATCATTTATTTAAAAAATAGTTTATTTTATTATTTTTTAAATGTTTATTTTATAATTTTATTTTAAAATTTGTTGTATAATTTTATTTTGAAAATAATGTTATAAATTTATTTTAAAAATCTATTTTGTAATTTTATTTTAAAATTTATTTTATAATTTTATTTTATAATTTTATTTTATAATTTTATTTTAAAAGTTTATTTTCTTACTTTTATAAATTTTCCTTTCAAAAAGTGATTAAAACGCGCTTGTTGCGGGGGCAGGCTGGGCGGGGACGGTCGGCCGGCCGAGTGGACGTGGAGCGCGCCGTTCGCCGCCTCGCAGCTGGTGCACGGGCTGGCGCGCGCGCGCAAGGTCGCCGGGTGAGTGTTGGCAGCCCTGCAGCTCGTGCGAAACGCTCTCAGCACGTGTCGACCGCTAAAGCGCGAGCCAGGCACTAAACTAGTTGTACCACACATGTCAGGAGACTAGTCGGGAGCTTAGAGCTTGTCCCGGCTGGGGCGCGGGCTCGTGAGGAATACCTGGTTGCGGGAAACCCACAAACCGACCTACATCGGCGTCGGATAGCGTTAGCCAGTGGAGGAAGATCACAGCCAAATCCCACGATAAAAATGATCACCCATGCATAACACTTGCGGGACTAACGGGCTCCGAAAAATAAAATAAGTCATCAACAGGGCTCGAATTCTGATGATTTAACAATAAGAGGAAAATAACCTATAAATGACTTTAAAAAAGGGGAAAATGACTTACATTTTTTTCATATTGAAATATGTGTATAGAAATGTTTATTTTTAATGAATTTTACAATTTTAATACAAAAAAGTATGTTTCATATAAAATCTTTAACTTGAAGAGAAAATGTTCCGATCTTGCAACCGGCACTTTTGAAAGGTCGAGGATGTTAACGAAGATTCGTGTAAGTTTGAGAGTTCGAAAAACAGTCCACTGAAGCAGTAAATTTTGTCATAAACTGATGATAAAATAAAAATTTGTGTTTTGTAAATTCACGACACATTTACTAACAAAATACACAGATAGGTAACAAAGTGGGTAAAAATGACAAGAGGTCTAAAAACTTACCAAACAAATTGAAAAATGGCAAACACCGACCCAATAACTATACATTTTTCTATCACCTAAAAGTCGTGATGAATATTGATTTACAAGTTATCAACGTCTAGAATGCACCAATGACTTGTCATCAGAGAGCGAGCCCTGCTCATCAATCGCTAAACGTTTCTTCCAGCAGCGTCTTATGCATGTGCGTGTGCATCTGCAGGAGCGCGGCGCGCAAGGCGGCGGAGGCGGCGGGCGCGGCGGACACGTCGCCCTGGTGGCCGCCGGCGTCGCCCGCGCCGGGCGTGGGGCCGTCCTTCGACGCGCCCTCGCCCTCGCCCTCGCCCTCAGCCGCTCGCCAGGGCAAGCGCCACAGCGTCGCCGCCGCGCTCTTCGGCATCGCCAGGTACGAATAAACTAACTAACAAACAAACAAACAAACAAATAAATAAATAAATAAATACGTAAACACGTAAACACGTAAACACGTAAACACGTAAACTCGTAAACACGTAAACTCGTAAACACGTAAACTCGTAAACACGTAAACACGTAAACACGTAAACACGTAAACACGTAAACACGTAAACACGTAAACACGTAAACACGTAAACACGTAAACACGTAAACACGTAAACGCGTAAACGCGTAAACGCGTAAACGCGTAAACGCGTAAACGCGTAAACGCGTAAACGCGTAAACGCGTAAACGCGTAAACGCGTAAACGCGTAAACGCGTAAACGCGTAAACGCGTAAACGCGTAAACGCGTAAACGCGTAGATGCGTAGATGCGTAAATGCGTAAATGCGTAAATGCGTAAATGCGTAAATGCGTAAATGCGTAAATGCGTAAATGCGTAAATGCGTAAATACGTAAATAAATCAATAAATAAGCAAATAAATAAAGAAGTTAATTAATAAATAAGTTAATTAATAAATTAACTAATGTGCCTATGTGCATGTGTGTCGTACACACATGCAAAAACTACTCGACCGATTTCGCTGTAATTTTCACACTTTGTTCTTATTAGTAGTGGGAATGTTCAAATAGTGATTTGAATTAAATCGGACAAGTGTGGGGGGGTTGTTGATGATGATTAATTCAATTATCACGCCCCAAAACTCTAAGCAATCCGTCACACAGTCAAGGATTACCTCAAATATTCTGCCCCTGCGATTGTGAAATATCGGCCGGAATTATTACTTGAAACTCGAACTAGAAATTCAAATTTCTACAATAAATTGTCATGGCGAACGTGTGCCCAAACTTGAGGGAGAAAGTTTTAACAATAGGATACTTGACAACATGTCCAAACCGGGAAATAGTACAATCCCATACTTGTGATAAAGTCTATCTATTAGAATGTTTGCAGAGCGTGGCGTAAAACGTTTTTAACAATTATGTGACCAGTAGAGCGTGATGTGAAGTACCTTGCAATAGCGAAGCATTGCCGGGTCCGCTAGTAAATAATTAAATAAATAGAAGAGACGCTGATGCCAGAGGGCGTGTGTGTGTGTGTGTGGCAGGTGGCGGCCGCTGCGTCGCACGGCGGACAGCGCGGGCGCGCGCAAGAAGAGCATGCGGCCGGCGTCGCCGCCCCCGCGCCCGCGTCCGAAGTCCAAGAGCGTCGCCGACGTCTTCTTCTTCCAGCGGCCGCACGACGACGACGAGCAGGTACGTCATTAGCACTTTATTCATATTGTTGGCGACGTAGGTGCTGGTGTTGTTGCTGACGATCATGCCGGTGTTGATGCTGATGATGTTTCCGATGTTGATGCCCATGGCATTGTTTTGACATTGTTTTTGCGGACGTTGATGCTGAAGTTGTTGCCAGGGTTGTTGCCGGTGTTGAAGCCGATGTTGATGCCGATGTTAATGCCGATGTTGAAACCAATGTTGATGCTGATGGTGTTGCCGATGGTGTTGTCGATAGTATTGCCGACGGTGTTGGCGATGTTAATACCGATGTTGAAGCTGATGTTGATGCCGATGTTGATTCCAATAATGCTACTAATGTTGTTGCTTATGTCGTCAATGTTGTCGTCATTGATGTTCTTTCCGTCGATGTTGTTTCCGTTGATGATGCGGTTAACATTGTTGCTGTCGACATTGATGCCGTTGACTTATTTACCGTTGACGTTATTGCCGTCGATGTTAGCGTCGATGTGGTTACCGTTGTTACCATACTTTTTTCTCATTTCTGACGGTACTCATCGCAGGAACGAGGCAAAACTACAGATCAGAGCAACCAATCTTTACAGTTTCTCCCCAGACAGTGCAGTGGTTGGATTCATCCCAGGTATGTAGCTAGTGTTAAAAATTTGCCACCGTCCAGACTCAAACCTTAAGACACCCGATCATAGACGATGCAGGGGCACCAATGAGCAAATGTGAGAAATGTCTAGCATGTACCCCCAAAATATGAAGAAATATTTCTTATAACTTGTTATTTCATTATATATGTAAATTTTGGTTTTGGAGTCTCTCGAAATCTCGAAAATAGCGTATGAAAAACGTAAAATTAATTTTATTTTGCTCGTAGGATTGCACCACTTGGTCTCGTGTCGAAACATTTCCTACTCGCCAAATAAAATGTCACTTCTAGCACTCGCATCATAAATAAATATTTTAAGTAGCTTCTCCGAATGAGTGTTGAATTTTGAGCTTCTGCCTTGTAATCTCCGATTGAACCTTAGAAATGCAGGAACAACGGCGGGCTATTCTGTCTTCAATTTGCTATTTCTGACCAGAACGTTTCTTCTAAACCGGAAAAGCACTTCCAATTTTGACTCTATGTTCTAGAAGATCTCATTAAAGTAAGTCTCATAAAAGTTTATTGTTTGCGTAGTGGAAAGAGAACAATACCCTTGGTTTATTGCATCCTGTTTCGTTCCGGGTTTGGAAGTGGTAATGGCCGTTTGAAAAGAGAAGATAATCTTAGATGTATTTTTGTTTCTCCAGATTCCACACTCATTTATAATGCAGTAAGATTCTTGTGAAAGCGTTCGGATTTAGAGAGGTATTTGCCGCCTATCAGAGTAGAATTCTACCTGACTTCACTTTTTCCCATGAGTTCAAGGTGGCGATAGCCTCTATTTATGGTTCTTCTGGTTATATTTTTTTGTCTCGTTTCATTTCCCTGCCGATCCCAGAGACCCTCATTTAAAGATAGAGCACCAGGTTGTTCCTTTATCTTAAATGCACTTCTGAAGAAATGAAGGTCGTACGATAGACTTCCGCATAGTAACGTTTTGTAGCGTCTAGAGGAACATCCCGTTACTCTGTTCTAAGAAAACATTTTGGTACACGTCATTCTTCGAAGGAACAAAAAGACTCGTAGTTTCTGGACACAATTTTGCTCCAAATGTGTGATAAGTTAAAAGTAAAAGTATATACGTATGTATACCAGAAACTAAAAATACAAACCATCTGCAAAATACAAATCCAAAGACCACGACACATCATCTCTTTCAATCTCTTTCAATCTCAGTTGCGACGTCACCTCTCAGTTGCGACGTTCAATCTCAGTTGCCACGTCATCTCTTTCAATCTCAGTTGCGACGTCGGTCTAGGAGGAGGCGGGCGGCTGTGGGCTGGACCGGCTCTGCAACCTGATTCTCACAACCTGATCCTTTGAATTGGCCTTGATTGAACATGCCGTCACCGTTTGGGTTAGTCTTTAGGCTTCAACGATCTTTCTCACGTACGTTTTTGTTTACATGTAAGTAGGCCATGAGAAAATGAGATTTTCTCTCTCCCCAAACCATGCTCCCGCACATCTAAAGGCATTCCTTAAACAAGCTTTCCTCATAGCTTTCAAAAACCAGAGCATAAGAATAGTCAAAGAAAATTTGAAGATTATACACTGGGAAGGTATATAATATATTGAACAATATTCCTTGTTATCATATTTTGTTCCTTTTATTTGTCTACAATAGATATATTACATAGTATGGACTTTTAGATCAGGTTTTCGTCTTTCGAAACTTTCAATCCAACAAACTTCTGAGGTCCGGAAGAACAGAATTACATTGATGACCAGAAGGGAAGTGTTGATCGGGAGAAGTTAAATGCTTTCTCTTTCTCTCAAAAGTACTATGTACTAAAATCAATGTATCGTATTTATTTCCAGTCATTTTTACGTCGTAAAGATTTGTTGGTAGTGATTCCGGGCGCGTCAACTACTGAGATCATTAGTCCCGTACGTGTAGTGCACGTTATTTTATCGGGAGGTGGCGGTGATCTTTCCCCGCTGGATGGCGAGATTCGGTGCTAACCTACCGTCGACTAGCGGGGTTCTCCCCAACCAGGTATCTCCCACCAGCGGGGCACCGCCTCAACCGGGACAAGCTTTAAGCTCCCGGCCGGTCTCCCGGCATGTGTGGTAGTGTAGTGCATGTCAGTGAAAGTGTGTGAAAGGGGTGAGGATAGGCCAAGGAAGAGGCAGGAAAGATCGTGCGCAGTCCATGGCCCGCGGTCCATTTGTTAGGTTAATGCTCCGGCATTCGCCTGGTGCTGATCGGATAAATCACGGAAAACTACCGACCAGAGCAGCCACCCGCTAGAATTCGCCTTCGACTGCGCTAGAATTCGCCAGCGACTGATTTCGACCTAGCTGAAAAGCTAGTGTCAAAACTCCTGCCGCCGTCGAGACTCGAATCTAGGACCTCCAGGTCAGAGGCACTGCAGCGACATCAGTTGTTGCACTGAGCCACCGCTCCCGGTGCGTTGTAAAGAGAAAGTGCTGTATTGCTGCGGCAGAAATCGGCGACTTTTTTACAGAAAAACTTCCCACCGTGTGGGGCGGGGCCCCGTTGGCGGGAGACACATGGAGGAGGGAAACCTCGCGAGCATACGTGTAGGTGACGTTGGACCTCACCAATCAGCGAGCAGGGACACCACAAACGTCTGCGACAAAACATCCATATGCTAACAGTGCTAATGACCACAACAGTTGACGAGCTCGGAAACATCAACGAATCAACCAATCAATCAGACAAAAACGTAGGACGGCGGCCAACCGACAGCCAAAATCGGCTTCTCTGTGAACGCCGCGTTAAGGCCGCTCCACAATAGCCCGTGAACGGGAACGGCAACGTGAAAGAATACGTAAAGGAAGTTGAAAGACGGACGTCTCAGGCAGGCGTTCACAACCCGATGGGAACGGGAAGAATGTTCAACATTTATCTTGGCCCGGAAAGGGAAGCTTATCGACCAAAGAAAGCACAGCAAATGGCGGCGAAGCTCTCCAGCTGATCGAGCGCGCGACCAGCGTGCGGCACTGGTCTGGAGCGGAATTGAGAGTCTAGGGCGATAATGAGGTTAGAGCGTGGATTTGTGAGGTTAGGGTTTGAGGCGGGTTTTGTTAGTCATTGTCGAGTTGTTTTAGTTCTTTCTAATAATTATAGCATAACTGTTTTTATTAATACTTATTGTTTATATTAATACTAAGAATTAAAATTTCACAAAAATAATTTTTATGTTTCGTAAGTTGGAGTTGTTTCTTTATTAATAAAATTGTAGTTAGTGGTATTTTCCGTAAGTTAGTAGTAGTTTTTACATTTTTTCATTCTTAGGATTTCGTTTTATTTTCTAACTAAAATTATTTTGTTAATGTATTCATTATTCATATTATTCGCACACGTTTTCTTGAACCCTCGCTTCGCTACTTGCGAGAGGAGTGGAAAGTTTTGTTATTCTATACAAAAATAATTTTATATAGAATTTGTAATTTGTTTTTCGGTGCAGAATAGTTTCTATTGCACGGTAGCAAACATTTGTGGTCTACAGCGCTCGTTGCAATCATTTATTCTTTACTCAACTAATGTTGGTAAAGGAGTGGGGATGGGTATTCCGAAGCTCAAGAAAACGTGTACGTATAATAGTTGCAAACGCAAACAAAACAGACTGATGGCAAAGCAAAGAGTGAGCAGAGTAGCGTAGCCAGAAGTGCTTTGGTTTCGGCAACTGTCACTTGAAGCTTTCTTTTTGCCGTCACAGGTTCATAGCGCTGTTCTTCTTCCCGTGGGTGTTTATTGTGAAGCACACGCATATCGCGTTCCCGTTCGCGCTCTCGTTCGCGCTCTCGTTCGCGGCCTTTAGGGACTCCGCCGTGCTCCAGTCTTGCGATCTGCCGCGTCGCTGCGCCGGGTGACGCAAGCGGCGGGTGGGCGGGCGGGCGGCGCGGCGTCCGTTGTCGCCTCGGGTGCGGGTGAAGTGGCTACGTCCCCCGCGCCACCCCGCAACAGCCCCTTCCTGCGTCACCGCACCGCCTACGCTACCGCCACACCCGCTTCCGCGCGGCCCTCCGTATCTCCCTCTCCCCCAGCCCCGCACCCTGCCGTCACTTCCCGCCACCACCTCTACCCTCGCCCACCCACACCCCTCCGCACCACCGCCCCGCTCACCCCGCCACTATCGGCCACCTGGGGTCCTCCTCTTCCCTTTTCCTCCACCACCTCCTGCTGCCACCGGTCGCAGCAGCTCAGTGTATCAGCTGATGTCACTGCAGCGCCACTGACCAGCAGGTCCTAGGTTCAAGTCCCGACGGCGGCAGAATTTTCGACCCTGGCTTTTCAGCTAGGTCGAAGTCAGTCGCTGTCTGGAGGAGAATTCTAGTGGCCGGCTGCTCTGATCGATAGTTTTCCGCAGTTTCTCTGATCAACACCAGGCGAATGCCGGAGCAGTACTCTACCAAACGGGCCAAGGACCGCGCGCGATCTTTCCTTCCTCTTCCTGGTCCTATCCTCTCCCCTTACACACACACTTACACTAACAGGCACTACAGTACCACATATTCCGGGAGACCGGTCGGGAGCTTAGAGCTTGTCTCGGATGGGGCGGTGCCCCGCTGGTGGGAAAGTCCTGGTTAGGGGGAAACCCCACTAGCCGACGGTCGGTCGGAGCCGGATCTCGCCATCCAGTGGGGAAGCTTACCGCCATCTCCCGAGAAAAAACATGCACTACACTAACGGGACTAATGACCAAAGCAGTTAACGTGCCCGGAAACACGAAAAAATCAATCAAAATCCGAGCCGCCTTTACAGCCTCACACCCGCCCACGTCCCATTCCTCTCCCCACCCTTTCTCAACACCTTCACCTCCACGCTGCCACCGCCTCCATCGCCACCCCCCCCCGCCGCCAGAGAGTCTGCCGCCGCAGCCGACCTCCGCGCCGCCGCGCGCAGCCGCTGGCGGCGGAGGCAGGAAATTGCCGATAATTGCCCCACAAACAGCGAAGTGGCGAAACGCGCAGCCCCCGTCGCCGCCGCCGCTTCGGAGGCTCAGGGGCGTCCACCCCGCCCACGCACCTCGCGTCGCTCGGGCGGCGCGGCACAAGTTCCTCCGTCCCACGCAGCCTCCTCCTATGGGACAGGGGTGTTCCGTTATAAAGTTGATTAATTCATTGATATTTCGCGGCACATCAACTTCTGTGGTCCCGTTTCTGTTTTGGGGAAATGGGTTTATGCCTGGAAGTGTTCCTCTACCGTGAGATCCTACTCGGGGGCATACAGTTTTCTTCAGCCGGATATCTCCTACCAGCGGGGCACCGCCCCAGCCGGGACAAGCTCTGAGCTCCGGTGTGGTCTCCCGGCGTGTGTCTCCCGGCGTGTTTAATAAAAGGGTGAGGATACGAAAACGAAGAGTAAAGAAATATCGTGCACGGTCTGTAGCCCGTTTGTTAGGTAATGCTCCGGCATTCGCTTGGTGTTGATCGGAGGAACCACGAAAAACTACAGATAAAAGCAGCCGGCTAGTAAAATTCTCGTCCCGACAGCGTCAGACAGCATTCGCCCTAGCTATCTCGCTAGTGACGCAAATTGTGTCAGAACCCTAGGACCTCCCGCTCAGAGGCACTTCAGTTACATCAGTTGGTATTCAGAGCCACCTCAGCCGGTGCTAACCCCGAGTAGTGGGGATAAGTTCCTTGCTATTTGCCGAGGGCTGCGACCTCGTAGGTAATAACAATTACAGGCAAAAGTTACTTATGTCCAGTTTATTTACTTTGTATACTATTTGGTTCAGCTCGAAAACCTTCTACTCGGGAGCCTAGCTGAGTGTATTCGAGCGTGTAAGCTAGAACTCCCCAATACTGTCCGTCTCGGGAGCATCGGGTTCTGGGCCTCTTACCCTTCTTCTGGATACTTCGCTCACACATAAACCTCTTAGACTACAATGTTTCCGCTTTTTAAACAATCGCATGTAGTGTGGATGGATTTCTTGCTATTTGACGGCCAAACATACGGTGCCCTACTCTCATGGTGTTGGTCATTTGCTGTGGGGCTCCACATATTCGGCGAGGTACGAGCGCCTACTCATCGAACCCGGAGTGGTGAGGATGGGTTGCTTTCTATTTGCCGGGTGCCAAACATTCGGTGCTATCCTCCCGTAGAGTCATTTGAAGTGGCTCCACACATTCGGCATTCAGCGAGGAGCGATCTCACCTAATCACGAGAAGTGTGGATGGGATGCTTGCTATTTATTAATCAAGCGAACATTCGCCGAGCACCCCGGTTCCTCGCGAAGAGGCCCCAGATCCTAGGGCTCTTCTGTCAAAAATCGCCGTTTTGCAGCAGCACTAATGTACTACGAAAGTTCGTAGAAAAACGAGAAAGTAAAAACAAAATTTTTCAAACTGCTCCACGAATCTTATTTTTGAAATGAAACAAAATACTAAAATTATTTGAAATGTTCCGTATTTTTTACTTAAGCAAATACCGTTTTTGGTTTACATATTGTAAGAATTTATTTTTAGAGGAGACAGAAGGTTTTCGTTGTTACAAAAATATAAACTGATATAAAATTTAAATCCGTCTTTAAGTTTGTCCATCCTCAAAGAAGAAATTGAGAAGATAGAAATTGAACCACTATATTAATTTTTCTTGATCATTTTCTACAAGTACAAAAAAATAGGAAATATTTTGTCAAAAATTGAATAAAAAAGAAAATTCCTTTAAAATGCTTGTAAATTTAAGGCGAAAAAATACAGTTTGGGAGCAAAACATCTCATTTGCCAACATTGGATGGAAGCTCATTTCGTTACAACTGACACGAAAACGATTCGAACCAGGATTTGTTTGACGTCTTTCACGCCATTGGCTCGTGTTGAATGCACCCACGTGTAAATTAGGGTCTGTAGTAAGAGGGATCCAACAGGCCCCGCAATGATTCTGACCCAATGACCCAGCTGCATTCATTGGTCCTTTCCTGCAATCTCGAAGCATCAGACGCCCTTTGACAGCGTGACAACGCGTTGCGACACCCTCCCTCCACTCGCTCGGTCTCATTTGGGCCCGAGGGAGCGAATCACGTCAACGAAAACTGATGGAGTGTCCAATACAGAAATTTCGTAATTTATCATAATCCGCTGCGTTTACTTTCTCGCTAGGGAGTAGAGAGAAAGTGATGTAATGCTGCGCGAAATAACGGCGAATTTTCGGCTGAAAAACTCTTATTATAGGGCCCTGGTAACGAAAAAGTGGATAAATCCACCTGATAAATTCAGAAAACATCCTCTAACACGTGTTGTAGCCAGAATTTATGTTTTCCGAGTCCTTGATACCGAAAAATCGATAGTCAGCAAAACATCTGTCTCTCCGTCTGAACAACGCTAAAGGCTAAACCGTCCAGCCATTTTTTGTCCAAAATTAATATTTACCAATCGGTCTGGCTGATGTCACGGCCCCTTGAATTTGAAACTGATATTTTAATTTTGGAGGGTTCTTTATATGAAGCCTCTCGGACATTTTCGAAATTTTCTAGAAAATGGCACCATCGTTTTTTATTAAATGTTGATGTTGGATAGTGTGAAAGACATTTAATAGAATGGTGCAGGTCTCATTTTCGTTAAAAACTCTAATTTTTCGAAAATTGTGAAAGTTTAAACTTTTCCAGCATTTTCCTACAACTACAATTATAGAGCAAAATTTTTTCCATATTTTGAAATAAGGTCATGAATAATTTTTCCAAAATTTGAGTATTTTTCGTGTAATTTTGCGTGAAAATACAGGCGAGAAAGTATCGCTGTTTTAGCAACATTAGTTCATTCATTATTTTCTTTGTTCTCTGGCGTTTCCTCTCTGGTTTCATGTATGTATGTTTCATGTTCAAACATATATATATATATATATATATATATATATATATATATATATATATATATATATGTTTCACCTCGAATTAAGAACAGCTTCATTTTTGTTGATATGACGATACAAAGATACTGACAGATGATCATATGATTGATCTTTCGCTCTTTTTGAGTTGGTTGTGACCCCATACCGCACATACTTTATAAAATTTAAAACTGTAATGCATGTGAAAATAATGTATCACATTTTTAATACTCATTCGGTTCATCAAAATCTTATCACGGACTTGCTCAATGTTAGCATCTTCGGGAGAGGGAGCGATAGTACTGATCAATCCTCGACTTTCACGTTTGATCGACTGCTTAAACTTTTCATGCCACGGGTATACACTTTCGTCGTGGTAAAACATTGCTCCACGTTCGGTTGAAAGTCTTGATTTGGGCTCTCTGTAGCTTCAGACCACAGAAAACCGATTACGGAACGTTGTACTTCATTGGTGTAAACGGAGACAGGCACAGACATGTTTTCTTCGCAACATCATAAAGCGAACTGAAGTGATAAACGAGAAACTTAAAGCGAAGACAATGGTGTCATCCATCAATTTACATGCGCAGCAAACAAGTACAGTCAACCTACGCACGATTAGAACAAAAGTGCAGATATTTACTGACGTGCCTATGTGGTACAATTACCTGAAACAGTGTCACTTTGCTATCCTAAATTTCATCACACGTTTTTGGTGTCTGACGTCCGTCTCTCTGTCGGCCTGTCCCTCGCCCTGTCTGTCCTTCTGTTTGTCCCTCAGTCTCTCTATCCCTCGGTCTCTCTGTCCCTCTTTCTGTCTGTTTCTCTCTCTCTCTCTCTCTCTCTCTCTCTCTCTCTCTCTCTCTCTCTCTCTCTATTTCCGTCCCTCTATCTGTACGCCCATCCTATCTGTCTGTCCCTCTCTCTGACCGACCCGTCCGACCGTCCCGCTTGTTCGTCCCGTGTGTACGTCCCGTCTGTCCGTTTGCCTGTGTAGAGCTTACACCGAAAATAGGATTTTCTCCAAAGTAGTTATACCCAATCGATCTGATCACACGTGATGTTTTACAAATTCGAAACGAATCTTTTAAATTTTACGTGCAAATAGTGGAACAATTTTCAAAATATTCTCAAAAATTGGCTCCACATTTTTCTTTGAAATTCCTGCTAGAATAGAACAAAGTTTTCCTAAAAGAAAGACACATTTCCTATATTTATTAAATCCTCGGATTTTTCAAAACTGCCAGACTTAATTTGCTTAATCTCCCCTTAACTTTATTATAAGTGATATACTTTAGTTTTCTTAATGAAATCGGTTTTTCAAAATTAAATCTTAGATTAATGTTAGGTACAATTTTTTCTAAATATGAATTTCTTTACCGTAATTATAAGAGAAATCGAGAGAAAAATATGAAAATTAGAGTGTGGAAAGATGGCTTCAAATTGTTTATTTACATTATTGCTGGCGATTACGCTGATAAAAATGGTGTACCTTTGATTTTCAGTTTTCTGGAATTTCGAAAATTACAGTAACTTTAAAATCGTTGTTTCTCGTCACCCTCCTACAATAACATTATTATATTTCATTCTGAATGAAATATACTTCCCAAGATTGATTTTTTAAGTAGTTTCATGTACGCGTGAGCATTTTTCAAAATATTAGTTCGTTTTTGCCTAATTTTTAGTTATATCGTTGGGACTTTTCAATTGATGATTTATTTATTTATTTTACGTCAAAAAAACAGTTAAAAACTGCGTATGACGTGCTATGGGGAAAAGTAAATTGTGTGCACATTTTCAAAATTCTGTGATCCCTACACTAAGTCATATACTACTTAAATTTTTAATTTTTGAAAGGGAGAAAAAAAACAACCAAAAAAAACTCCCATGTAATAAAATCTATTTTCAAAGATAAATAAGCAATAAATTTTGGCTCTTATTACTTCCTGCCGCGACAACATGGAAACGATAATTTGAATAATTGTATTTCCCACTGAATTCTAGAAGACGTGCACAGAAAATGAAGTTACATTTATGTCCAGAAGCAAAACAAGGAGCGATCTCAGCATTTGCTCAATGGATCAGGGAAACTGGACGAAAAACCTGATCGAGATGGGTTGAAAACCCAACGAAAAACCTGATCGAGATGATTGATGTGGGATAGAAATTAGAACATTATTAGAACTGCTACCATATGGTCTCATATGTCCCTGTGTTTCCGTGACAGTCCCAGATTTTTAACCATTGCCCCGGGGTGCCAAACAATCACTTTGGGTCACTAAAATGTCCCGGGTTTTAACAAAAACAAAAATGTTCGCTATTTTCTGATAGCATGATCGATTATTTTGAATCCATCACAAACGGAGACAAACTATTAGCCATAAATTGAATCATGAGAGTATTGCTCTGTATATAGACACCAGATTGCCTGAAACCAAAAATTGTGTGTACATTACTAAGTACTCCATTTGTACCAAATAATTCCTTAGAACAACATACGTTTCTTATTTAAAGAGGTAGTTTTAGGCAAATAACATATCTACCGCTTACTTTTAGTTTTGTCGTTTATTTCATAAACATTTTAGAGTTATATACATTTTCTGCAAAAGTTGAAAGAAAAGTTCCCATGTCCTGAATTGTCGAAATTTTAATTCTAGATGCTAATTTGATAAAATTGACGACGGTGAATGGCACTTTTTCAAGTAAGTCAGTAAATATACCACATAGGTAATTCAGTAAATATCTGCCCTTTTTAAAAAACTGCTTTATCGGAATCTGAGACCCCCGAGACATCGGCTTTCCCTTGAACTATACTTGGGTTTTCTAACGTGACATCTGAAGGTAGTATCTCCATGACGGAATATGGCACGCCTTTTCGCGTCTTTCTCGGTCCTGCCGCAAGATGTCGCATGCTCGCGACCGTATCAAGCAGTGCTGCAGATCAAGCGGCACAACCGAGAAAGACGCGAAAAATCGTGCCATATTCCATCTTGGAGATACCACCCTCAGATGCCTCGTTAGAAAAGCCCAAGTATCTACTACTTTCCCAAGAGCTAACATTGCCCTAGTGCCCACTGCCTCCGCCCTCGTTTCTATCCGTAGGCGAACGTGCGCCAACGCCCGCCAGCGTTTGGGGCCGCAATTAGGAGCGTCGTTAGCCGGCAGCTGTCAGACGGCGACGGCGCGGCGGCTCCTGCAACCCCATCGACACCCTCCCTCCGCGCACCCGCCCCCACCCACCCCCGCTGGGAGGCCCTTGACTGCACGCGACGGCGGACGAACGGTTCGCGTGATACACGTCCAGGCAGAGCAGGAGACTGGGGCTGCGATCACATCGGAGGCGATCTTGGTTGGTTGGTTAGTGATTCCTGGCGCGTCAACGGATTAGGTCATTAGTCCCGTAAGTGTAGTGTATGTTTTTCATCGGGGGGGGAGGTGGTGGAGAACTTCCCCCGCTGAATGGCGAGATCCGGCGCCGACCTACCGTCGGCTAGCGGGGTTTCCCCTCAACCAGGACTCTCCCATCAGCCGGGCACCGTCCCAGTCGGGACAAGCTCTAAGCTCCCGACCGATCTCCCAGAATATGTGGTAGTGTAGTGAATGTTAGTGTAAGTGTGTGTGTAAGGGAAGAGGATAGGACAGGACAAGGAAGAGGAAGGACAGATCGCGCGCGGTCCGTGGCCCGTTTGTTAGGGTACTGCTCCGGCATTCGCCTGGTGTTGATCGGAGAAAACATACGATGTTGGCTGATTCATTCATTCACGTCTTCGGGCATGTCAACTGCTATGGTTATTATTCCCGTTAATGAAGGGAATGTTTTATCGTCGGAGGTAGTGGTGTACCTTCCTCCGCTGGATGGAGAAATCCGGCACTGGTGTATATGCTTGCTTGCGGGTTTTCCCCATTCAGGTATCTCCCATCAGCAGGGCAGTGACACAGCCGGGATAAGCTCTACGCTCCCGACTGTTCTCTGGACGTGCATTAGAGTATAAAGCTTGAGAGTAAGTGTGTGCGAGTACGGAAACAGGAGAGGACAAGGTTGAAGAAGGAAAGATCGCGCGTGGTCCGTGGCCCGTTTGTTAGGGTACTGTTCAGGCGTTCCCCGCTGGTGTTGATCGGAGAAACCACGGAAAACTACCGATCAGAGCAACCGGCGGCTAGAATTGTCCTCCAGACAGCGGCTGAATTCGACTCGAGGGCGCTGCTGTAGAAACAGCTGTTGCCCCGAGCCCTAAGGCAGCCTCGACAGCCAAACACTTCGACTGACCGACCGAGTGTCTGATCAGGAACCCCAGTCCGGAGGCCGACACGCGAAATGACCGACAGGCAGACAGATTAGGTTCCACAATCCGACAGACCAAAACAGACTGACCAACCGACCAGCTGCCCGACCGAAACACCGATTATGAAAGACACCGAGAGACATGTCTTTCTATCATAAGCCATTAGACACCACATAATAGATTATTGACCTCCCGGCTGATCTACTTACATGCTCAAATCGACTGACATATGGGCAAATGTACCGACAAACAAATCCGTACAGATACTTAGGCTGCACAGAGACTGGCCAATAGTACATCAAGACCCACCCAATGGCTGTCAGACTTAACGCCTCAGCAATGAGAGGTCGGTCAACTGAAGCGAAGACAAACGGCCAGAGACTATTTTATTGCTGTCTGTTTATTTTGGAAAGGACAGTTTTAATAGTATTTGACGATCGAGAAAACATAAGGAACCTCCTTAAAATTAATGTAATCAATACTAAAATTATTTTTACCCATTTCGCAAAGAATCATTTACGTGACTCAATTTTCTACAGATAGGCTGAAATTTGCAACTTACTACCTTCAAAGCATTTTTAACAGATGTTTTCGCATTTCAACTTGTACAGACAACAATTTTATTGTTGTTGGTTGAATTGATATCTCCAAATTCATTAAAAAATCAACTCTTCACTCCAATTAAAATGCAGGGCAAATAGACAGCAATTAATAGGGACACATATTCAATAGGGATGAACAAAAATCAAAGTGTTAAGAATCTCCCGATTGGATAATCGTTTTTCAGCTGATCAGACGGCATAACCCCTCTATTTTAATCGGCTTGGATGGCTCAGGGCATCAATTGATGTCACTGGCCAGGAGGTTCTAGTTCGCATAGTAGCAGAATTTTTGACACTTGCTAGAATGCTAGGCCGTGTTAATCCGCTGTCAGAAATAGAATTCTAGAGACCATCTGCTCCGATCGGTAGTTTTCCGTGGTTTCTCCGTGGTTTCTCCGACCAACACCAAGCGAATGCCGGAGCAGTACCCTAACAAACGAGCCACGGACCGCGCGCGATCTTTCCTTTTTCCCCTTGTTCTATCTTCACCACTTACGTACACTAACACGCACTACACTAACACACTTAGCGGGAGACCAGTCTGTAACTTAGAGGTTTTCCCGTCTGGGGCAGTGCACTGCAGGGTGGGATATACCTGGTTGAGGGAAACCCCGCCAGCGGTAGGTCGGCGCCGGATCTCACCATCCAGAGGTGGCAAACCACCACCACCACCAAACGAGGAATAACACATACACTACACTTACGGGACTAATGACCCTAGCCGTGGACGGGCCCGGAATCATTAACAATCAATCAATCTGAAAAATGACGAAATTTTACTAGTTTGGTTCTTGTAAGAAATCCTTCAAGTGTAAATCAATACTTCGATCATCTTCGTTGAATAAATTGATTCTGATCTTATTTTTATTTGCTACATTGCAGTAGCGAAATATTGCCGGGTCCGCTAGTAACTTAATAAACCAAAACATAAATAGCTCGCGTCGCCCCTCCCTGCTCCGTGGCCTCGGGCGAAAGCGTGCCGTGGCGTGCCGTGAGGTCCCGTGCCGCGTGCGCCACGTGCGGGCTGTCTGTGTTGGGCCGCGCGTGATGGCGGCCGGCGGCGTTGCGACACGGTGGCGCCAGTTCCCCCAGCCGCCTCACAATGCCACCGCACGCGTGTAAGCGACCCCAAAATTGGAGGTAATGGGAGAGGCATGAAATACCGTTTCCATTGTGCGTCGACGTAGCCACCGGCTGAAGGTAGCTCAGAGACAGGGTTGCCGCGGACTCCGCAGCATCTCTGACCGAATGGTCCTAGGGTTCGGGTCCCGACGGTGGCAGGAGTTTTGACACTAGCTATTAATAGATAATAAATAAGATTTGTTCATAGATTGCTAGGTCGAATTCAGTCGCTGTCTGGAGGAGAATTCTACCGACCGGCTACTCTGATCGGTATAGTGTTACGTGGTTGCTCCTAACAACACCAAGCGAATGCCGGAGCAGTACCCTAACAAACGGGCCTCGGACCACGCTCAGTCATTCTGTCCTCTTCCTTCTCCTGTCCTAACCTCTTACTGGGGTTACCAACAATGTAAAACGGCGAAACTAGTCAAGCCAAAAAACAACTCGAACAAAAAACCTATCAACACATTTCTTTCTATAACTATTTAACTAAACTAACTTTAAACTAACATCAACCTCTATTTTTTTCCATGTGCGATTCAAGTGAAAAGATTCGTTCACAAAATGCAGATGAAGATGGTCTGAGCGTCTCTTTTTATCTTAGTCGCTAGACAGAGACACTATCATGCATGCGTGTGCATGTGCATGTATCAGCGTTCATAAAAAGGATATTCATGTTTTCTATCCTAAATTAAACAATAAACGATATAACGTAGCAGATGCTTGTCATGTGATAAAATAAATGACAACAAATGTTAAAAATTTACTAAAAGGAAGACATTTAAAATACGAAAGAGAACGAGAGAACAACTGACGTCAATAGAGGACTGTCCTCTCAAATGGAGGAAGGTAGGCAACCCTTCATCTTACTCTCTCTCTCTCTCTCTCTCTCTCTCTCTCTCTCTCTCTCTCTCTCTCTCTCTATCTCTCTCACACACACACACACACACACACACACGCGCGCGCGCGCGCGCACCACACCACCACCTACCTCAGGAGTTTGAGCTTATTCCCAGGGGGAGGCACCCACGTTGAGAAATACCTGGAGGGGAAAATCCCTCGCGCTGGATCTCACCAACTAGCGGGGCAAGGCCACCGCCACCTCCCGGGGGAAAACAATCACTGCGCTGGGACTAACGACCGAAGCAGTTGACGGGCCGCAAAACATTTATCAGTCAGTCAGCTGACGAAAAGTTTCGGATTTTCCTAAAAGGGTTTCCTCAGATTTTCAATATTTGGTTAGTTGGGTAACTAATCTTTGTTTAATAACAATTCATCAATTGCAATTAAGGCATGTTATATAGCATGTTGTATTATAGTATAACTCTCTATCAAAACGTGAAGAAATAAATCTTGAAAATTTTCAACTATTTCACTTTTATATTACATTTCATGTGGCAGATAATTATGCATTTATTAATTTTATTTATTTGCATGTTTTTTGCAAGCCTCTGGAATGGCTCATGGGTAGCGTACTAGCTTCATTTTCTATGGTCCTCGGGATCGATTCCCGGTCGAGGTAAAAATATAGTTGTTGCTTTCCTTTAAAATCGTTCCAGTTTCTATAGCTATGTGACGAAGAAAAGCTCAAGCAGGGGGATCTTGCTAGTTACGGTGGAGAGAATACGTCATGTTCGCTTTATGTCACGCTTACCCCTAAGCATGGGGATTTAACTAGGACCAGGCAAGGGGAACACCAGAAGCTGGCCGGCGAAGTCGGACTACCAACCCAAAATGCAAAATATATACATATATTAACTGCCGTCGGGTCATACCAAATTGCAGTTCAAATAAATGTAAATATATGTTTTTCTACCTGCTTTGCAATACGTAACTTCTGATTTCGTTTGTTCTATTGAATATTTTCGGAACATTGATGTTAGTTTCTTCTTCAAAGATATTAACCAACTTAAAGATAATTGTTCTTACAAACATGAAGTCATTTTCTTTACAACTTGAAAATCTCAGAAGACCCCAAATGTTAATATTTACTGAACTCTCACATTAAACCTCGCTTGTCATAATCTTCTCATGCTTTAGTCTGAAGAAGTACTGTAGACAGGTACTGTCTCTAAATCTTTATCTTTCAAGTTCTCTTGTCTTTCATGTCTTGTACTTCTAATCGTGGAAAGATATCGCAGTCTGTGACTTGTTTCCGTCTCCAGTATTAGTAAGCAGAAGCGAGGGCTTTCAGTAACACTAGTCGCACAATCTAACGGGGAACCGAAGAACTACTAGTTGTTGCCCCCCCCCCTCGAGAACCGATGGAGAAAACATTTCTCAATTATAGATAATAAGTAACCTACCCTTTTTTCAGAATTTACTACACTTTTAAAAATATTTACTAACTTTATCTAATATTAGAACTTCAATACAGAAAATACATGAAAACACCTCTTGGAAACACATCTAGACATCAAACCATTTCGACGGTTGTAGAATTTTCGACACTAACTGGAGAGCTAGATTGAATTCAGCCGCTGTCTGGAGGAGAATTCTAGCGACCGGCTGCTCTGATCGGTAGTTTTCCGTGGTTTCTCCGATCAATACCAGACGAATGCCGGAGAAGTACCCTAACAAACGGGCCACGGACCGCGGGCGATCTTTCCTTCCCATTCCTTGCCTTATCCAACCCCTCACACACACACACACACACACACACACACACACACACACACACACACACACACACACACTTACATGCAGTACACTACCACACAAGCCTAGAGACTGGTCGGAAACTTAGAGCTTGTCCCGGTTGGGGCTGTATCCCGCTGGTGATAGATACCTGGTTGGGGAAAACCCCGCTAGCTGACGGTAGGTTGGCGCCGGATCTCGCTATCCAGCGGGCGAAAACCACCGCCACCTCTCGTCAGAAAAAAATGCACCACACTTGCCTCACTAATGACCGTAGCCGCTAACGCACCCGGAATCACTAATCAATCAATCAATCAAACCAACTAATTCATTCCTCCCTCATAATCACCCTAACATTCAACCAATGGAAGGCTAAAACCACCCACCGCTCTGAAAAGGGGATGACACAAAGACGTAAGTCTACTCCCTCGCTTAGAAATGAGTACGAGGTCCATCCACATGATTTGAGTACGTACACTCAATTTATTAATTATGCTAGTTACCGCAGGCTTTAATATTTTCCTGTCTAATGCAGTTTTATTTCTTGGAACCAGTAGTGGAGAAAATTAGTGGTACTGTTTAACTAAGTAACTTGACACAATTCTTCCTGTCCGAAGATACCTCACACGGCAGTAACTGTTTCCAGGAATACGAAAGCAATTTCGAAGCTCCCACGGAATAACATAATCCCAGTATATTTGATTGTGACTTTTCGCATTGAACATTTTGTTTCTACTTTATTAACATATTTCCAATATTTTTTTATTGATCACAATTTTTTAACTTAGAAAAGACTTATATTACTACACATATTATTCATACTATACAGATTAATGAAGAGTTCAATAGACATGAGGTACTCTGACCTTGAAAATTGTAACCCTTTTTGTTCCTTCATATTAAAACAATACAAAAATTGTAAAAGTGAATTTATTTATTAGAAATATAATGGCTTTATAGCAAACAAAACAAAATATAAATGAACGATAACTAGTCAATTAAAAAATAATACTTTCACTATTTCTTAATTTGCATTAGATGGTTGTTCGTACTCTGTACCAATATGAACGTAGATTGTGATACATATAACATAGAACGTAGATAGTAGTTGATTGTGAAGTACAGGTGTGAGTAAAAGTTAAGAACAGGACACAATTCAGAGCTTTGTCATTGAACTGCGTGCTCTGTCGTGGAATCATGGGCTCTGTCGTTGAATTATGGGCTTTGATGTTGCATTGTTTCTCTTCTAATGTTGAGCTACGCGTCTCGATATTGAATCGTTCACTCCAATGAATTGAGCTGATGTTGGTCTCTGGGGCGCTTTCTCGATGAATCGTGTGCTCTGATGTTTGTCTGCTCCGTTGTTGAACTACGTGATCAAGATATTGATTAGTTTATCCCTATTCATTTTTAATTATATTAATTTACTCGTTACATTAATAGTCACATTAATTACTCCCTCCTGTCACTCCTGATGCTCCCTCGTGTGCTTTGCTGATGAAGCTGTGCTTTGCTGAATTTGATGTTGAACTGTGGCGGGTTTAACGGTAAGTGAACTTAGCGCCTGCCGGGACATCGTATGGCTCAGAATTTCGCAACTTCAAATTTATTTTACAAAACAAATTAACCTTTCAGTTGGCAATAATGTTCCCAAGTAACATGCACTTTCCGGATCCTAGCGTAAGTGAATTAATTATTACTCCTGTGATAAGTGTCGATAGATACCATCACTTATATCGAATCGTCAATTAAAGGCCTCTTACATCCTGAAATATTATTAAATTTTTTTAATAATTCCCTTATGTAATGACTCGAGAAAATATCATTTTTAGTTTTACAGAATATAAAATAATTTGTGGCACACAATGGAAGAAGAAAGACGAAACAATTTGGCCATTTTGAATACAGAGAGGGAAATTTTAAATCACATTGACATTGCCTAAATAATTGGTTATTTTGCAAGAAATTTAGTAAGGTGGCAAGTCGTGTAAAAATATTTTTCAATTTACTTCATGTGTAACGGAATACATTTTTTGTTAATAAGTGGACGATAATTTTGTTACATATATTTCTATTAATCATTTAAAGGCTCGTAGCTTTTGGGGGGCTTCCACACGATTTGAGCCGGCCCTTATATTGCTCCCACGTTGAGAAGTTCAATAGTGTGATTCGTTGATGTTAGACGATTGCCCTGATCAAATGCTGCGATAACCCTTCATATTGCTCTTGTATATAAATATTGCTTCAATATACCCACTTTTTGTTGAGCTCTGTTTTTGCTAGTTGTGATAGGTGGGCTAGGAGTGTAAGTCGCTTTTTCGTTGAATTGTGGGCTGTCGTTGAAATATGGGTTCTGACGTTGACTTGGGGATTCTGCCGTGGAATCGTGGATTCTGCCGTTGAATCGTGGATTCTGGCGTTGAATCGTGGATTCTGGCGTTGAATCGTGGATTCTGCCGTTGAATTGTGGATTCTGCCGTTGAATCGTGGACTCTGTCGTTGAATTGTAGACTCTGTCGTTGAATCGTGGACTCTGATGATGAATTGTTTTCTCCGATGTTGAGCACTGCGATGTGAATCGTTCACTCCAATGGCTTGTGCTGATGCTGGTCTCTCGTCTACTTTTTCCATGCAGCGAGTGCTCCGATGTGGAAGCGTGCTCCGACGTTAGAGTTCTTGCTCTGACGTGCGAGTGCTTGCTCTAACGTTGATGTGTGTGATCGTATGTTTAAGTGTGCTCTAACCTTTGTGCGCTTTCTGTGAGCTTTGAGGGCTTTCTCAGACACTCGAGTTCTCAGTGTAGTCTTCGAGTGCTTGCCCTGATCTTCGAATGTTTGCTCTTTCACACGAGAGCGTGCTCTGATGTTTGTGTGATTGCTCGGACATTTGAGTGCTTGTTCTGGCGTTGATCTGCGTGCTCCTACTTTCAAGTGCTTGCCCTGACCTTCGGGTGCTTGTCCTGGCCTTCGAGTGCTTGCTCTGTCCTTCGAATGCATGTTCTGACCTTTAAGTGCTTGTACTGACTTTCGGATGCTTGCCCTGACCCTCGAGTGCTTGCTCTGAAGTTCGAGTGTCTGCTCGGACGTGCGAGTGCATGCTCTGACTTGCGGGTGCTTGCCCTGTCCCTCGAGTGCTTGTCCTGACCTTCGAGTGCTTGCCCTGATCCTCGAGTGCTTGCTCCGAAGTTCGAGTGTCTGCTCGGACGTGCGAGTGCTTGCTCTGACCTTCGAGTGCTTGTTGTAACGCTCGAGCGCTGGCTGTGCGCAGGAGGAGGCGGAGGCGCGCGTGGACGCGCTGCTGGAGGGGACGTCGCTGGCCGACCTCTTCCGGGCGGTGGACGCGCTGCGGCAGCGCGATGCGGCGGCTCGGGCGGCGCGCGGCGGGGGCGGCGGCGGCTCGTCGTCGTCCTCCTCGTCCACCGTGTCGTCGCAGGCGTCGGGCGGCAGCGGGGGCTCCCCGCCGGGGGGCAAGGGGCGGCGCAAGCTGGGCATCGCCGCCGCCACCACCCCGCCCTACGCCTCGCTCACCTCGCTCTTCGTGCCGCCCGGCGAGCGACGCGGCTCGCTCGTCCCGCCGCCGCAGGTAAGCACTAGCTAGCCACACACCGGCGTCAAACAACGGACGTTAAAGTGCGTCCGTTCATGATGAAAGGACATGTTTCTGTAGAAGGCCTATAAAGAAAGATCAGTTATGCAGGTAAACACAAGCTAGTCACACACCAGCGTCTATCAACGGACGTTAAAGTGCGTCCGTCCACGATGTAAGGACACTTGTCAAAAGATTTGCCTATTATTCGGATGCAACAGATTGCAAATAAAAAAAATATAAAAGAATATATTTACTGGGAAGGTCACTTCAGATAGTCCAGTCAAATGGTTTTGGTGTAGTTTTTAAATTTGGTTCCTATATTTGTTGAACACGAATATTAGGAAATATCCAAGCACATTTTGCACATACCGGCGAGACCATTGATCCTAGGAAAAACTTTTAACACATTATATGTAGTCAATTTTATACTCTTTCATTTTATAATGGATTAATATTTACGAAAAATTGATAGTTTTTACGTTATTCATAGATAAAGAGGGATAATTCTCGTGGTTTGTTTATTTCTCCAATTTTCGCGCTGCTGTCACGGCTAAACAGGAAATTGGAGGTAAAAAGATTGGTGACATTAAACATAGATACTTTTACCTTCTTTCATTTTATACAGGACCATTATTTACGAAAAATGGATATCTTTTCGAGTTGTTTTGAAAAAATTAAAAAAATTCGTGATTTTTATACATTATTTGCATACATTACGTGTTTGCGAGTAAAACGTTTTTGGCGTAAAAGTTTTGTTTCCAGGTAAAAGGTTTGATATTCATGTTCGGCAACCAAAAAAACAAACTAAATAACAATACCACACCAAAGCTTTCCGCTATTTGCCCCTTTTGAAGCATCATTTGTCTGGACTTAGAGTCAGACGATGGACGTTAAATTGCGTCCGTCCTGGATGCAAAGACATGGGTTCTTTACACCACAAATTGGTTAACAGCAATACGTCTGCCTATCTGTCAGTCTGTGAACAACGCTAGCGACATTTTAAAAATATTTATTAATCCTTATTCGACAAAAAATTGTCTTTCAACGGTACGAACATTTACAATAACTTCAAACAATATGAGGAGAAACTTAAAAGTAACCACTAAAGCGACTAAACCTGTGGTAGGATTTTCACCAAAATTGTTATTCTCTGATCTGTTTGATGTTGCGGACACGAATTTTGAATAGTTATTTGATTTGGAGGGTCTTCACATAAAGACTCAAGAGCATTTTCAGAATCTTCTCAAAAATGTCTCCCATGTTTTTCTTTGTACTTTTTTTGGATAGGACAAAGTTCGCTTATAAAATGCCACAGGTCCATACTTTGTTGAGTTCTGAATTTTTGGAAATTGAGGAAATTTAATTTTTTTCGGCATCTTCCTTCATCTACAATATTAAAAATATAGATTTTTTAAATAAAATCTGTTCTTGAAAATTTGATCTTATAGTTGGGTTTTTCTAACGTATCATCTGAGGGTAGTATCTCCAAGATAGAATATGGCACGACGTTTTGCGTCTTTCTTGGTCCTGCCGCAAGATATCGCATGATCGCGACCGTATCAAGCATTGCTGCAGATCAAGCGACTCTAGCCGCACGACCGAGAAAGACGCAAAAATCCGAGCCATATCTTGGAGATAGTACCCTCAGATGTCTCGTCAGAAAAACCCAAGTATAGTCATAACCTTCTCCGCCGCACTGATTTTTGGTGATACGTCACGAGGCATTTTAGAGATGCGACATCGATGACGATATTTTCAATACATCGATATTTTTATGAAATCATCAAGTATTTAACACTGATTTATTAAAGCCGATGTTTTTACTTGGTTAATATTTTATCTCTAAATTAAAAATACAATAATTAAACAATACAATATTTTTCGCATATCCATAATTTGAACATTCTTCAGACCAAAGGGGTAGGTAAGTAATATGCGAGCAAATGAAAATAAAATGTCCTTACTCTGCGTTCACTTGAGGAACATTAAGAATTCTTATTTGTCCTAGTTTACTTCCTTTACAAAAAGATGAAAACTAAAAACCATATGAGAAGAGCGAGTGGTTCCAAATGACTCTGAAGTACTTGGATGTAAGCAGTAACGTAATTGAATGAAAACTCTGCTCATATTCGGCCCTTGTCTTTTGCACAAGGGATACAGCGCTCGTCACATCCCAGGAAATAATTTATATTTAGACTTTAATAAGTCACAGCGATAAACTCCGACTTGATGATCGACTCTCGAATTTCTGCGGAGAAGAGGCGCTTGTTTTTCATCATTATATCCAGCAATTATAATAATAATAATAATAATAATAATAATAATAATAATAATAATAATAATAATAGTAATAATACAATAACAACACAATAAAATTGTGTTAATAATTATTTCATTTCAAATTCATCGCACTGAACAAAGCCCTTGCTACTTAACTCATTAATTCCCAACATACTTTTGTGCGCATAGCGCTTGCCAATTGTCATCCCAGTCCGTGTGCGCATTGTTGGTATTTTGGTAGCATGTGTTTGCAACTTTTGATGTTAAAACATTGTTATGCTGCTAAATGATACGGCTTATTATATCTTTTTTTCAAGAAGGAGTAACAAAATCATTAGATTTTAGCTGCAAATCAACCAACCATTTGCTTTGCACCGACCTCTCCCTCCGTCTTATCCATAGGCATATAGCAGAGAAGAAGATTCTAATCGACGCAAGTCATGAATACACCATGGCCAGGGGTGTACAATATTTGATCGATCTTGGCTAAATCGATATCTAGGTAGTATTTGGGAATTCCATAACTTGCTTATATGTTTTCTTTAGGTGATTTGTATCTTCAATAGGCGCAGAAACGTAAAATTCCCAAATTAATGCAAAGGAAGCAAAAAACTCTGAAGAGTGTTTGGCGTATGACAAATCGTCCGATGGGCAATAATGGAGTAACTCATTTATGGCCAAGTTCATTTCGCCCCACGTTGCCTCTCGCACACTCAGTGCCATCGTTGGAGCTATCTGGTTGCATTTGCTTTGCAACCGTTAGCAGGTTAACACGGAAGATTAGAAGAAGATTCAAACCGACAACGGTGTGAACATGGCCTGGCCAGGCGCTTAGAATACTTTACCGATCTCGGCTAAATCAACATCTAACATTCAAGTATTCCAAAACTTCCTAATATGCTTCGTTAAGGATGTTGATGTCTGTTGAGGGTATAAAAATATCAATATATGATATTCAACGATAAAAGCGTTTAAGTTGACTTCAAATTTTGAAGCAATAGGTTAAATGGGTTATATTAGACTTCAAGTTACGCCCAATTAGTACTTTCTCTGTTGTAATGCATTGAGTTTTAAAAAGTTTTTCTTTGAGAACTTGTTTTCCGAGACAAATTTACTTTCGAGATAGTGCCCAAGAGAATTGGACAGCAGAACTGGACTCTTAAGAGTAGAGGCCTGGCTGATGATACCGAGCGGTCCAAGTGATCACCTGAAAACTAAGATCTCTCCTTCGTTTCAGGTACGTTTCAGGGAAGGATACGAGGAAATTCAAATGGAGACCACATGGAGTCGACTGTAATAAGGGTCAGAGGTATGAAAGTGTGAATACGATTACAAGAGTTTTTTGTCTTCAGAAGTATAGTAAGAGACACACTACACAGGTCTTTACAACCCTAAAACCGTGATAAAATTACTTCAAATCCCTATACATCGTAACAACAAGACAACATACTTGAGTAGGCATAAGGAAAAAATAGTTGGTGAGGAAGATATATCAGCAGGAAAGTGAAGGAAATTCTATCAAACCCAAAATCAATCATTAAAAGCTGGAAAAGAGTTATCATTAAAGAAGATTATTAACGACGTTCTCAAGAGAAAGAATCGTATCATTTTTCAGAGAGAATTTCCGTGATGAATTCGGAGAGGAAGGGGAGATGGCTTTCACTCTAATTCACAAATTTGCTCTCTTTTTTTGTGAACGTTTATTTGAACAATAAAACGAAACCTAGTGGTGTTGTTACAGAATGGCACACACTTTCTCGTACTATTTAATTTTCTAATCTCTGTAGTCTGGGCTAGCTATTCGGTTTTGCCTCACTCTCTCCCCAGCTGCGACCTATCGACGTCTAACAGACATTCTTTCACATTTTCTCAATTTATTGCTCCTCTAAAAGAACAGCTATAGAAAAGTAAAACCTGGTCATACATGCAAATTTTCACTGAAAAATTTGGAGCCGATTTTGAGAAAACGTTCGGCCGTTTCTGAAAACTCGCAATTTTCTCGTTTTTACACAAACGTTTTTAGTTTTCGAGAAACTTCTTCTGAAATTATTTGAATCCCTTATACTCACAAATCCAATACGGTATAACAAAGCCTGTAGGGTAACGACGTGAGATATATTTAAATAAGTACATTTGTCTGTCATTACATTTTGTTTCGCACGAATTTGAAGCGAGATGTTACTAAATCATCATTAAAATATCGATGTTTAAAAACGAAGATTGTTTTAGTGATGTATTAATATCGATGTTTTAGTATGAGATACTTTAAGCATCGCATAGAGTACAGAAATTGTCGCCAATCTCTCGACCAATACCAGGTGAAGAGAAAAGAGGCTTTGCACTTGGTGGAAAGAGATGAGGGAGCAATTGTACATCGTATCCACCTTCGTCAAATGAGCTTCAGGCACCAGATTGGGTCACAATATTAGCGGAAATTTTAAATGCAGCCAGACACTAAGACGCCTTGTTATGTCATTGAAATGAAAAAATATTGCATATTTTATTTCCCTTACACCTTCATTGTGTTTTTTTGGTTGGTCACTGTTGAAAACTGTCACTCCATGCCACAATCAATTTTTTCTCAACACTTCTGGCTCTCCATGCAACCTGGTGGTGAGCGTCTAGACTGGCTTTTCAAACGAAGTGCTCGCGTTGTAGTCACGTGGTTCGCGACGCAAACTGTTGAGCACGACGAGCAAAACTCGGAGCTCCGGAGGAGCCCATCCCTTGCCACCATGTCTAAACTCCCACGAAAGTTCGATTTGGAGTAGGCGCATGGGCAGAGACTCAATAGTGCAGTCGATTGCTGTACGCTAACCAGTGCTTAAAGACCCTAATTTTGAACATCGATGTTTGTTAACGTGAATGTCGGAATGGAAGTTCCTAATATTGAACATCGGTGTTTGGTAACGTGTATGTCGTACCGAAACTCTCTCATTTTAAACATCGATGATTGATATAAAATGGATATCGGATCCCTTATTTTGATCATCAATATTTGATGACATTGATGATCATTGACAACACATTTTAAATATTGTTGATTGATATAACAAGGATGTCGTGCTGAAAATCACAAATTTTTTACATCGATATTTGATAACATGGAGAAATAATTTTGTACACCGATGTCTTATTACAAACGCGTGCAGAGGCGAATTCTCCGATACACCACGTATACCACCGGTATACCTAGTAATTTAAAGTATATAAGAAATATTTCTTAACTTTGGTAATCCTCTAAAAAGATATTAAGATTTTGAAAGCTTTAAAACAGATACGAAAAAATAACTGTTTTGCTACCGAGAGCCAGTCAGTCATCCGCTATAAGCTCTATGAAGTGCATTAGAGTGAGAAGTTTCAAACAATTCTTAATACTATTCAGAGAATTCGCTAGCGCAAACGAAGGCCAGCCACGATAATCTAGGGCTCCTAATGTTTCAAGGGCGGGGAGAGGGGAGGATGCGCGTCTAGACGGTCGGTAGGCACCGCAAAATATTGCGGTGATCAGTCCTTCTCAGGTCGTTCGTAAGTTTCGTTTCTCTCACATTATTGTGAAAATGGAGTGTGTTCATGATCCGGAAGTTAGTGGTGTGTGTAATTGTCTTGTAGAACAATTATTAAGGACGGAATTTCATAGTATTAGGATTTTAGGAAAGCTAAATATTAAAGACATCCATCGGTAGAGGTAGCTCCCATAAAGTGCGGTATACCTGAAATGACGTTCAGGATTCGCCGCTGATGGCGTGTGTTGCGTGCGCAGGCGCTGCTGCGTCGCCGGTCGGCCGCGCCGGCCTTCTTCGCGTCCGGGGGCGAGCGCCGGCCGTCGCTGCGGCCGCACCCGGCTGCAGGGCAGCTGCAGGGCGCGTCGCTGCTGGCGGCGCGCCGGCCCTCGGCGCCCTTCGCGTCGCTGCCGCCCGGCGGCCTGGCGGCGGGGGCGGGCCCGCGCCGCGCCTCCCTGCGCCCGCCCTCCCCGGCGGGCTCCCTGGCGCCGCCGCCGCCGCAGCCCGCCTTCTTCAAACGCAGCGCCAGGAGGTACGCCTTCTCATGTCTCACTCAATTCAATGCACGATTGTTCCTGTAGAATTAAGTCCTGTGGAATTCGAATTATATTTCGAATCGATGCGGAATTCGAATTGATGTACCGGGAGCGGTAGCTCAGTGCATCAACTGATGTCTCTGCAGCGCCTCTAACCGGGAGGTTCTAGGTTCAAGTCCTGACGGTGGCAGGATTTTCGACACTAGCTGTTCAGCTAGGTCGAATTCAGTCCCTGTCTGGACGAGAATTCTAGAGGCCGTCTGCTCTGATTGGTAGTTTTCCGTGGTTTCTCCGATCAACACCAGGCGAATGCCGGAGCAGTACCCTACCAAACGGGCCACGGACCGCGCGCGATCTGTTCTTCCTCTTCCTTGTCCTATCCTCTCCCCTTACACACACACTTACACTAACATGCACTACACTACCACATATTCCGGGTGACCGGTCGGGAAGTTAGAGCTTGTCCCGACTGGGGCGGTGCCCCGCTGGTGGGAGAGTCCTGGTTAGGGGGAAGCCCCACTAGCCGACGGTAGGTCGGCGCCGGATCTCGCCATCCAGCGGGGGAAGATCACCGCCATCTCCCGAGAAAAAAACATGCACTACACTAACGGGACTAATGAACAAAGTAGTTGACGCGCCCGGAAACACGAAAAAAAAACAATCAATCGAATTGATGTATAATTCGAACCGTTGCATAATTCTAATTGATGTATAATCCGAATTGATGTATTATTCGAATTGCGTATAATCCGAATTGATATATAAGTCAAATCAATGCATAATCCGAATTGATGTATAATTCGAATTGCGTATAAACCGAATTGATGTATAAGTCGAATTGCGTATAATCCGAATTGATGTATAAGTCGAATCATGCATAATTCGAATTGACGCATAATTCGAATCAATGTATAATTCGAATCGATGTGTTATTATAATCTATGACGAATTCGATTTACTGTATAATTCGAACGAAAGTGTAATTTGAATCGTTGTGAATTGAAATAGTATAATTTTAATTATTTTATAATTTTAAATGTATTTTAATTCTTATAGTTTTAATTGTTATATAATTTCATTTATATTGTTTTCATTGCATAATTATAATTCAAGCCTAATTCCAATAGCGAGTAATTGCAAGGATAGGATAATTGCAAAGTCAGGATAATTAGAATGGCAGGATAATTAGAATCACATGATCATTCAGAACACTACACAATTAAAATTCCTGGTTATTTCAACTTGCTCGTTAATTTGGATTAAAGAATTCGAATGACGTGGAAACACTGGTATACTTCTTTTGTTTTTCTGTGTCCTAGACTTTCTACTAACTATTGTTATGTTTTCGGTCATGCTCACTCTAAATTCGATATCCTCATTACTCTACCACTCCCAAATTCAAAATTAAGAGAATATTCAATCCAGGTAGTCCTGGTGTTTCAAAACATGTTGTGCCTGCAGGTACGTAATTCTCTCAGGTACATGAATTTCTCATAAGGTTTTCATATTTCCACAAAAAGAAGTTAAAGAATGTTGAAGCAGTTCGGATAATAATAGATCGAGAAATGTAAAGCGTGTACACTCTTAACTCATTGATTAAGCACTTCGGATGTCAATTTAATGGATCAAGATACGTAAAGTGTGTGCACTCTAACTGATTAAGTAAACAGTTCGGATTTAAACTTATGGTTCATAAATTGTAAAGTGTGCGCACTCATAACTTCTTAATTAAGCAGTTTGGGTTTAAACTGAATGGATCTAGAAACGTAAAGTGTGAGCACTCTAACTCGTTAATTAAGAAACTCGAATCCAGAAACGTAAAGATGGCGTTCGCTAACTCTGTAACTAAGGGAATTTCGTATCTTCCTCTGCGTGAGCGCTTTAAGCACGGCAGCACGGGGTGTGTTGGCAGGTTCTCGGTGCGCCCGGTGCCCAACTCGGCGCTGTACGCCACCGCCGCCGCCCCCGAAGAGGTCGCGGAGCCGCCCCCGCAACCGCCCCCGCTGCCACCCTCCGTCGCCGCCGCCGTCGCCCCCCTGCCCGCCAGGGTCAGGGACCTCCGCACGCAGGTGGGTCCTCAATGCATCCATTCATCCATTCACTCATTCATTCCATTCGTTCATTCATCCATCTATCCATCCATTCATTCATTCATTCATCATACCATCCATTCATTCATCCATCTATCCATTCATTCATCTATTCATTCATCCATTTATCCATCCATCCATTCATTCATTCATTTACTTATGAATTTATTTATTCTCATGAAAGTTAAAAACTCTGATGTACAATGGAGAGAATGTGCACGTTTTCGTGAGCTCTGGGATCCCCACACTCATATAGGACATACGAAGATGAATTATGAATTCAGGTAGCAACGAGCGGTTTCAATAAGAAACGATAAGAAATAAAACGCCCTCGTGTAATAAAAGCGTTTCCAGAAGCACATCAGATACAGATTTTGACTTTTAATCATCATTGTTTCTGCGTGAAGAAATCGAAATACTGCTGTGAGAACCTGGAGAACAATTATTTCAATAAGTATATTCCCCACTGAACTCTAGAAAACGTGAACAGATGGTGGAGTTACGTTTATGAATTCACACCTAGTACCTTATGTACATACCATACCTTACATGCAGCGGCGTAGCTTCAGTTGGTGTCACTCGGGGCAAAACTGATAGTGTCACCCGCCCCCCTAAATTAAATATAAAAATATATGTTACTGAATGGTTTATACATTATTTAATAAAAATGAAAGTATATTTGCACTTGACATTTATTTATAATATTTTAAAAACTATGTATTTTATTTGAAATATTTTTTAAAATAAATGTATACTTACAACTATACAATTTTCTAATTGATGTCACCCCTAAAATTGTGACACCCGGGGCGGATCGCCTCCCCCCCCCCAACTACCCAGTGCTTGCATACTACACTACCACACATGCATACTTATACTTAAATAATTAATGAAATGCTCTCATGATTATTTTCTTATGCTTTAGGTGCTCCAAAGGCAACTTAGCGACTCAGGCGTTCCTGGCCGTCGCCGCCAGGATTCGCTGCACGAAATCGTCATCCAGAAACCGTGACCGCTCGCCCCAGAAGACAGGCAGCGATCGTCCTGCTCCACCTCCTCCCCCCTTCCACAGGGCCAGGTTTAGGGCCCTAGGCGCCCTGGCCACAGTGAACTAGTGAAAGTGAGGAACGCGTTGGTCTCAAAAGCGTGTATAAACGAATCGGGCTCGTCTCCCTTAGCATGGACTCAGGTACACCAAAATGGCCTTTATGGAGGGTTCCGCGAACCGAGCCACGCTCAGAGTCAGACGAGCTCACCAGCCAAGCCAGGAGCGGCTCCTTGAGCACTAGTGAACAAGTGAAAATGGAGTAACATGGAGTCGTGGGGCCTTCACACGAGCCTTCACTTCGGTGGCGCCGCGAGAAACGGCAGAGCTCTTCACACGCAGCCACCGCCGACCGCGAGAGAGGAAGGTTCCGAGAGGCACACCGCTTTGGATTTAGGCGACCGAAAAGTATCCAGCAGGTAAAAATCGATTCAGTGGTAGGTCCGGGCGATGTAGGCGGTGTTCTGCTGGTGGTGGTACGAACGCGCGTCTGTGACTGGTGGCAGGAGTTCGCCACTAAGTGCGACAGCAACGCGACTCCGCCACTCGTATGAATACCTCCATTTAAACCAATGCTTTTCCAGCAGATGCGCCTCTCGGAAGCGCTGCTGAGTGGCGCCGTGTGAAGGGGACTTAAGCACAATAGATGCGCCGCTACGCCGCTCGTGTGAATACCTCAATTTAAACCAATGCTTTGCCAGCAGACGCGCCACTCGGAAGCGCTGCTGAGTGGCGCCGTGTGAAGGGGACTTAAGCACAATAGATGCGCCACTACGCCGCTCGTGTGAATACCTCAATTTAAACCAATGTTTTGCCAGCAGACGCGCCACTCGGAAGCGCTGCTGAGTGGCGCCGTGTGAAGGGGCGCTCACCTACCCTCGGACACCGACGACGCAAAATCGCGTTTGGGAAGGTTGTCTCGAACTGAGCCAAGTTCGGGCTGTTACGAACGCATACCAACCGAACCAGTTTCGACTCTCCGGAATTCTCCGTGGCACTTGACCCCTCGCCTTCGTGGGACAGGGTCAGTGTCGTCGCTATCTGCTTCATTGTTCCAGGTCGCGCCCCACCGAAGTGACCATTGGCGCTGTCCTCATCTGCCTCTCTATCCATCTCGAAAACAAATTTCATTCATTCAATACCCCAACTGTTGATTGGATATGAAGATCCGAAAGCATGAGGAATTTCGGAGGAGTCATGTTGCCTGCGTATGCCAGCTCGTGGATATGTGACAAAAAGTACCCCTCAGCCTGACTTTAAACCCACACTGGCGTGAGCGTACAGAACACGCAACGTGGTCAAGCACAAACGTTCTTACCTCTGTGAATTAATCTTAGGATTATGCTTCGTGACAATGGATCGACCTAAATTTCTGAATCTGTCCTTCAAAAAGGAACGGAGAATCATGATCAATTTTTTTATGATAATCAAGAAAACAAACAAATAAAAATCTATATTTTTCATTAAATCTATTGCTTAAACAGTAACCGAATGAAACTATTTCGGTTTTTAAAAGTTCTTCATAACTTAGTTCAGCTTGTGCTTGAGTTTACGTTTCGAATTGAGAGTAAAATTAATTTACACTTAATACTTACATTCCCCTAAACAAAATTAATTGCATTTTATTCTATGTCAATGGCCGTCGTCCAACTTCCCCCGTGATTGATTGTTGTGGGGAGTGATCAGTCCTAGAGGAACAGCCGCCACTCATCATAATCGTGAGGTACGTTGCAGGGTCTAAGAAATCATGGATGGGCAATGACTATCAAAACATGACTTGTTCATTGATCATTAAATTTACAACGCTCTAAAGGCTTTTGACTAGAGGGAGTGCTTTTGGTACTGACGCAATATTATTTCCTAGTTCATTGAATGGGCAGGATAAAAGTGCCAAGCAAATAAACTGCAAAATATGCAATGTAGCAGTATTATAAGTTGTGATGTTAAAAAACAATGAAAATTAATTTCTGGAGAGAAGTTAAAAGTTTTTCTAAAATATTGCAATATTTTTACTCGTATTTGGTTAAATAAAAATGTATGTTTTTCAACACATTCGAAGTTATGGTTCCCAATAAATGTAAGTTTATAATCAAAATATTTCATAACTTAACATTTTTCTGCTTGACATAAAAATATTAATATACAGAGAGAGAGAGAGAGAAAAGATCTTAGTTACGTGTTAGAGGCCATGAATAGTGGACATTGCATTGTGGAAGTGATAGAATGAGAGATAACTAAATATGTTTATTATTCAAGTATTAATGAAGAGAAGGAAAATGCAACAAACTCACAAGATTGACATCATTAATTCCTGTGAAATCTGAATCAGTGAACATTTGAATATAGTGTATAAGCTATATATGATAAGTTTTTAGATGTCACATTCTGTAAATATTTACAAGCATGTGTGTGGTCTGATTGCATTATCACTAGATGTTCACACACCAACTGTCAACTTGATCTGACATTTATTAAAATTCTAAGTAATTTCAACATATCAGAATGATGTGTATTACTGAGTATTTATGCGTATAAATGTGGTGTAAGTTATGTGTGGAAAAAGTTTTCTCTTATGAACATAAAGTCAATGCTGTTTTTAATCTCTTAGTTGTAAATGTTTTGGATGTTTGAAATATGAAGTGCCAAAAAGAAATTTGGAAACCATCTTTGCTAGCAGACAAATGAAAGAATTGTATTAAAATTGTATTCCATCTATTATGAAGTACAATGAATTTGTGAGGTTCTTAGCACCTTTTAGAGAGATTACAGAAATATTAAAAAGTATTTCAGAAATGTTATAAGCATTCCGAATATGGGATGGGGAGAGGGAATAAAAGTTTTCTCTATTTATAAATAGTAAGTGAATTAACAAGTTGTGTTGAAGCATCAGAAGACCTACGTCATCAGTCATTGTCAAGATATAGACCTACTAGGTCTGTTGGACATTCCAAACATTTATCAAAAAAATTTTAAAAGAATTTATGATTTTTCCTGTACATACCTACTTGACAAGAAGCAACAGAATGTTTTAGTTGTAACATTCATAAAATGTCTATAAATGTGTTTTCTTTCTGATTTCATTCCTAAGAAGCTAAAGTAGATAATGATTCTATTAACATAAAATACAGTCAATCCTTCTCTTAAACAGCACAGTTAGTTTCAGAATAATGTTCTATTACAAAGGTGCACACACAACTAAGATCTTCAATAGGATGGAATTAATGCCACAATTTATGATTGTCTAAGCTGTTGGTTGAAACAAGAATTTGTGCATTACTTATGAAAATAATTTATAAATTGAATTAATCATCTGTATCTCTAAACAAATGACTGAAATTGCAAGAGCAAAAGTTGATTAAAAACTCATTAAGTAGGTACACTTGATAATTTCTTTCTTAGGCAAGAAGTATGCAATCCTGTTAAAAGGTAACATACTTAAAAGGATTAATTACCAAGTTTATGAATATCTAATATATTTGTAAAACTGTATATAATCAGTAATATTTGAATACAATATTTTTTTGGGAATAATTGCAAAGTCTAGTTTTAGACTGCTACATGAAGAACAATACATAGCAAAATATTTTATGAGTCAGAAATTTTGTTTTATTTTCCTGGAAATTTTGATTTGTTGTAATGAGCTGTTAATTTATTAGAACAGTCAACAATACTGGCATAAATTGTACTATTAAATAATTAATGATTTGCCTCATTAATTTTTTATTAGTTTAATTATTTTAAAAAAACTCAAATACATTATATCCTAGAAAAGTACTATATTCTTAGCAAAACCACAAAGAAAAGCATTATCATTACCATTATAGTTATTCTCAAAAATAATTATATTTTTTTTGAATTATCACATTCAGAACTGTGCTAACAAAGAATAACTCATAATTAGTTTAATAGCAATGGGCTGCAGACAATCCGAAAAACCTTTTGAGTGTTTTATACATGTTCAATTAATTTTGCTTTTAATACTCTTATAAATGGTGTCTTTAAGATATATAGGCAATAAAGTAATTGAAAGGAACAGATATTAATAAATTATATAACAGCAGTTAACAATATTAATGTTTACAAAAATTTCCCAAACAATAAATTTTAAATTAAAAACAATTAATGGTGGTCTTTATGATATGGTTTTGTAGGAGAGTTGTATCCTCAGGATATTTAAAGACATATTTTAAAACAGAAATATTTTTATTTTCATTAAATACACTAAAATCACATTTGACAAAACAATATGGCCATATTATCAGGTAGTCTGAAATCAAGCAGTTTTAACAATTAAAATTGTTTCTTTATGAGCAAAAATTTGAAGTATGAAATATAAATGCAAAAGCATGTTTAAAATATTATAGAATTTTTATATAGAGTTATATTGGAATTTAAAGTAGAAATATTAGAATTTAAAATAAATGAGTAGTTTAATTGTCTTTAAATATTCTGAGGATAACACTGTTCTACAATAAATTTTAAAACTAATAATGAAGCTACTGAATACTTGTTACTGTATCCAATATTACCATGATAGACCTACAACTTTCAAGAGCATTGTTAATGTGGAAAATACCTACCTCAAATTGGTAGAAAGAATAGTGTAATGACAAAAGTGTACTATTCTATTATGACTCGACAAATAGCATAAGATCTTTTAAGTTTAATATAGTTACAATTACCTTCTCAAGTGTATTACTATTTAAGGCAAATAACAAATGTTTCAAAGGAGCTCTTACATGAACAGACAATAAAGTAAAATTATGTAAGATAAAATGCCAAATATTAAATGCATTTATCTCTGTGCCTTATACTGTGTATATAATTCAATCTTTTACCTATATAGAATGCATCTCATTTTACATTGTTAAAAAAAATATATTATTGCATTCCATTGGTTCCTAAGTGAATGAATTATGCTTAAAATACATATCAGTATTTAATGTTGATAATATGTAAATTGAACTACAATGCAATGCACTTATCTTTTAAAGTAGATTCATTACTATTTATTACTTGAAACAGTAAGTCTAAGAGGAATGTTTAGAAACTACAAAGTTATTATTATGTAAAATGTACCAGTTTGTTAAAAATAAATTTCATGTTATCAGTCACGTTCTTGGATCAATTTATTGTCGTATAGAAGTAGTAAAATTTAGAGCACAAATTGTATTCACATGAAGCATGAACAGAAAGTAGCCATGACCCAAACTTAACTCAAAATTAAAATATTACAAAAGATCTACAATGCAGTGTTAGATCTCTAATTCTCCAGCAGAACCAATGCTATCAATTAAAAATTAGTTTCAGTTGACTCGCGATTATCCGAGTACATAAACCGAAGCAGTCTTGAAACGAAATTCATTGAAAAGCGGAATACACAACAGTACACAATCCTATAAATTAGTTGATGTGGTAGCGGGTAGGAATGGGTTGTGAGCAATACCATTACCGATTCTATTGTAACTTGAAACTTATTCGAACTTGCAACTTAATCAATAATCATTGGAATAACTTGACAAAAAATTGTCGTTTGCCGTGGTCACTCTGTTTTAGTTGTCGCTCTATACTTCGGAACAACATTCGTTTATGTTGTGTGATAACCCCGGGTTTAGTTTGAATGATAAAATAGATTGTTAGGACAACCGATCAACAAAGTGTAATATTCTATGCTTGGTGTCATAGCTCTGTGCAGATGGACACGGCCCCGAACACATTATATGCAAAAGGTGTAGAGGACATTGATCTTATAGAAGGGCGCAAAGAGAAAAGATATGGAAAGATACGTACGTACGGAAACGAGCACACGTAAACGGTTGGTGAGGTGCGAGCGGATTTTCAGCATAGGCTGAGTATTATTTAAATGATAGTGAGGCGGGAATTTATGATTAATTTGAAAGCTTGGCTTTGTTTAAATTATAGTACAGTAAACTCTATCTAAGCCGGAATCGATCGAGACACAAAAAATATTCCGGTTTAGAGAGGTTTCCGTTTCACGCAAAGGTTGTCCATTTTATGACACCAGTAATACTGACGTTTCTACCTCCAAAATAATAGTAAAGTACGTGACTTTATTATAATTTTCAAAATACATTAGCATTTAACGTTTTTATGGAAGAAACCATAAATGAATATTAAACACTCTTCACTGACAGCTTCTGAGTTGAAAAATACACAATATACAGTGGTTGTATTCGGACAGCTTGCTGACACTTTCAACGCACAATGCGTCACAACTCTGTATGCCTTCCTTAAACCCTCGTATAGCCTTGAGAAATGCGTATCTGGTCCAGGAGTTATGATTTTCAACGCGGGGCAGGGAGACGCGTGAATAGAAGCCATGTCCGTACACCTTCCCACGTTCAGAGAGTCGGGAGAGAGGGAATTCCCCTATGGCCTACGCCTTGAGTGATAAACGACCCCAAGATCGATTTCTCCACTGACAACTGAATCCTCCAATGTCCGGCAGTCATGACTAAATCACGTGTCACAGGAATAGAGAATTTACAACAGGCTTGGAGATTCATTCATTTTATTAAGAACATCTCGCATCTCTCTGCCAATTGCATTAAATGCACAGGAATTTCGTTTTACAAAGATTTTTTCCTGCAGGGCATGAAATATCGTTACGTTTCCGCGTTTAGAGGTTCTGTTTTATGCTGTGTAAAATGCCATTTAACTTCACGGGCCGGAGACATTTTCCGGTTATGACAGATTTCGGTTTAGACAGATTTTTCTGTATAAAATTGTAAGTGTAGATTTTATTAATGCAATAGTTGGAATTTCGAATTAAAATAGACTCCTTGTTTCGAGGGGATATATATCAGGGTAGCTCCATAGACGGAAGGATTTTTCAATAAGTAGCTGAAGATAGACAGACGCGAGTACATGTTTCATAGGAAACACAGATAGGGAAAGTCGCGACCGCGTATTGATTTTATGGAAAATATTAAATCCTATTAAGACCAAATCGTTGAGGACATTCTGCAGAATGTTTCATGAAACATTTTTAATTAATTTTAATGATGGGCAAGAAAGTGAGAATTCGATACCAAGGATTCCGTGAACAACATTCTGCAGACCAGCCGAGAAGCCATCTAACAAGATATTATAGTAAGCTTAGAACTATATTCAAATCCATACAGTGTTCTACATTAAAAAAGTAATTCTCATTAGATCAATAGAATTTGTAAAATATATAAGAATAAATATAATTTTTTTATTATTGAAAAAGGCTGATATTAGTTTCCATCAATCTAATAATTAGTTTCAATCAATAGAACGTCGAGGAATCGCGATTCTGTATAGAATTACACGTCCACATGCAACTGGTGAGGAGTGAAATGTATGTCATGATTAAATTGGAAGTAAATTTAATAAATTAATGTCAACATTGAGAGAATTTGTGAGCATATCAGGGCAACGGTAGAAATAACAATATTAAGAATAGCCGTGAAAGTAATCCCTTTCATAGAATTCGATTGTTGAAATAGGATCTTGGCAATAGTAAAATATCAGAGGCGAAAATAGTTCACAATGGTGCTCTGTTAGTTGTATTTTTACAGCATCCGTCGTCCTTTGTAATGCACCGTCTGGGATGAATCAGGGCAACTGCTGTGGCCATTGCAGCGTTTCTGCTCGGAATGACCGGAATTCAAGTCCCAACGGTGGCGGATAGACAGCTATGGCTCGACTACTTAGAAAACTAGTGGTACTAAAATAGCACGTGTTTTCACGCAAAATTACGCGAAAAGTACTAAAATTTTCGAAAAATTGTACACGATCTATTTCAAAATCTATATTTAAGGATCAGATTGCATTAAGGGAAAAATCTCTATCTTTAATATTTTAGTTATAGGCTCCAAAAAAAATTTTAATTTTTGTAATTTTTGAAAAATCAGGCTTTTTAACGAACAAGAGACATACCCCATTCTCTTAAATATCCTTCACACCATCCAACAACAAAATTTAATAAAAAATTATGGAACCATTCCCTGATCTGCGATTTCTTGCATGGCCTGATGTACTGCCTGCTCGACTCGGTGGGTTTATTGCTTTCTGTTTCTTCTTCCGAAGCTCATTGTGGACTGCTGCGCTGTTCACTTTCACCTTAAACTCTCAACACAGCCTACTCTTCAACTCTGTCCAAGAGGTGATGCCGGAATCGAAGGACACGAATCTCTCCGCAGAGCCGCAAAGCTTACCATAAATCAGTTTCTGCAACCCGTCCAAGTGCAGAATTGCACTCATGTCCTAAAATTCTTCCACCCACTTTGAGATGTCGTCACCCCCCCCAAAAAAAAGAGTGATGCTGCTTTCTACGTCTTTTTGTGTTAGTTATTTAAGGTCGCATCAACATCTAGACCATTAGCGACCACTATTGGTGTTAACGTTATGGTAACTGTGAAAGTGAAACGATGATAAGGGGTGAAAGGACGAACACAAATACAACCATGCCCGAAGCGGAACTCGAACATGCGACCCTTCAGTCCGAAATCGCTACGACACTACAGCCTTAGAGCCCACGGCAACCGGATCGGCTTTCTACGTCCTTTATTGCGAAGTTGTTGCAGAAATAGCCTTTTCCTTCGTGGTGGTCGAATCTCAGGACTACTGCGATCGTAGCTTTCGGCTTTCTGACCGGCACCCCTCCCCCATCCCATCCCAACACATCACTGCTCCCGTCGCCTTGGTCGTCCGACGCTGGTGGCGTCCTCCGTCTCGTGGGGAGTTTCTCTGCCGTCGTCCATTTCTAGTACCTGCCCAACAAACCACTCCCCCCCCTTTACACTGCTGCTCCAACCGCCTTGGTCGTCTGACGCCGCTGCGCCTGCGACACGTTTCCTGCGGTGGTTCTAAAGGCCGTTTGTCAACGTTTCCATCGCTGTCACTGCCGTCGCCACCAGAGAGTATACTGCCCAGGAGCACGTGGATACCCCTGTGAACCTCCGAGCCTGTCTACTAATGCCCCTTTATTGCTCAACATTGAAAGATGAAGTTCGGCGAGTCTTTTCCGCAGTTCGGGTACGGTTAATTCATTTAACCTTGTCCGCGTGCATTGTTCGACATCTTTCTATTGGGCCATCTTGTTTTAACCGCTAATTGGTACACGCCACCAAGTCCTTTACACCTTAGACGCAGTTATCGGGTTTCACACGTTCGTCCATTTCGTGGCGTCTTCCTCGAGTCGCAACTAACCTGATCAATCACGCCGACTTTGATAATTGCACTACACGCCACGTGTTTGCAGTATGTGCACTTTCGCAATTTCAGTTAAAAACTTCTATCCCGGACAAGCCTCCAAGATTGTAAGTTTTAATGGGACGCAGTACTGAAGACACTCACTTTCAGTATTTAAAAAGATCTCCTGCGATTACCAGGATACTTGTGGATATCGTTCACACTCTCTCCTACACAACGCACACATCTGACCACCTCTATTTCCTCAACGGAACTATCCTTTCCTTACAAACCATCATTTGGCTTTCCTTATTTAGGGTGCCACCTATCGGCTAACACTATCTTACCCTAAACCTAAACTAACATATCTTAAAGCTACTATTTACAGACCCTCCTCACTTTCACATCACTAAACCATCTCACTACCATTCCCACATAAATATATAAATAATATTATCTAGTGGGTCTAAATACTTTGATAGTTTGCAAGAACAAAACACAATTAAAGTAACAAGACTTTATGACCCTTGAGAACCTCATCAAATTAAATGGGCTGCATCCCTTACATAAATAAAAATTTCATGTACTCCTGAAGAACTTCATGTACATACTTTTATATTATTTTACATTGTCAACTGTATGTTTTAAATAAACTCCAGCAATCTACAATTGCAGAGAGCATGAATTGTGTCGTAAAAATGTCAGAAATTTCTGTATGTTACGTGTGTTTTTTTTTGTTGGCAGATTCTGTGGCTGAATAATGTTAGATATTTATGAATTTTCATAAAACATGTTATTGTCTCAAAACATCTAATTATTTTGTTATTGAGTTAATTCCTCTTTGCTTATTATTTTGATCATTGCTTACTTTTAATAATCTAGCATTTTTCAATATTATTCCTGTTTAAAGATATAGGAGTATTAAATTGCAGGGAAAATTCTCAGAAATGAAATCCTTTGTGATTGTTTTGTTCTTGGGGCACCAAAAGTCATAGAGATACAATAAACACAAGAATTTCTTGGAAATTTCTATTTCACAGTGTCTGATCAATTGTTGCAAAACCTACAATGTGAAGCTCCCATTGTGTCAGCCAAGTACTTTCTGCTTTGGGTACCTAAGAATGGGGACTAAAATACACATTATTTCATATCTTTGTAGCCCTTTCATATTGAAAATGTTTAGTTGTGTATTGTTTCTACCTATTTTAATTAAGTTAATTTAAAGAGTTTATTTCACATAATTATTGTTGTGATTCCCATGCATTATTATTTACTTAATTTTGCATATAGTTGTTTGTTTTACCCATTTTGTATAATATTGTATTTCTTTTTTATTGAAATGTATTAGTTTCAAATTGTTTACCTATCATTTAGATAAAGTAATCTTAATATAGGGTTGAATTCATTTCAGTATTTTTTTAATGTTCTTTTAAGCAATTAATTTATTATTAGTATCATTTTATTATATTGAGTAATTTTAAAATTAGAAAATAAGATCTAGTCCCAGTACATCTATTTTCAATGCAGTACCTGTAAAAATTACAAGAATTCAATAGATTACTTCTAAAGGGTTTAGTAAATTTATATTATGGGTTATGGAAAGAATTAGTGGTTGAAGAGAATAATGTAAGATGATCACGTCTGTAGGTGGCTTCAAAACATCCTATAACGCTTTGAATGTACTTAACCCCCCAATACTTTTTTTGATAATTCGTTACAAAATAAGGTTAAATTATTATCAATCTGATGCATAAAGACAAAACAATTTGTATAAACCACAGATTCCCAATGGGGGTAATACCGCCCCAAGTGGGCACTGGAACCTTCCATGGGGACCCCTTTCAGAAGCAAATTTGGGCATTGATGCAGTCAAGAGGTGTGGTTATGGCGTTTCTATTCTACCTCCCCAAATTATTTTTAAGATATTCATTTACAAAATTAAAAAAATATTTATAAAATATTTATTACAAATATTGCTTACTTGACCGAAGGCAAGACATCATTGGCAGCAGTCTGAGTGTCTTTTTCTTATTATTTGGCAAAAAGTTTGAAACTGACACAAAACGAGAATCTATATTTATTAACATGCACAAGTTTTTTCAAGAGAAGAAATTCCTGTTTGCAATATTTTTTCAACAAGCACTAATGGTCCTCCAACAATTACAAGGCATCATAAAGGTTTCATAGCACATTTGAAACAAGCAGTACCAAATGAACTTGCTGGGCATTGTATTATTCATAGTCAGCATTTGGTTGCCAAAAGTTTGAATAAATGCCTGCATACATCTCTCTGTTTCGTTATTAGAGCAATCAATCAGATTAGAAGAAGTTCACTGAATGTCTAATTATTTGGTCAGCATTGTTTTGAACTGCTACTGAACTGAACACTTCCTGCTGCATGCAAAAGCAAGTTTGGCTCTCTAAGGGTGTTTTTTGAGGAGGGGGGTGTTTTTTCTTCTTTTCCCCCCTTTTTTTCTTTTTCTTTTTCTTTCTTCTTCTTTTTCTTAATCTATTAGACCCAGTGCTGGACTTTCTATAAGACAGAGAGGGAAAATTGCATGAAAACCTGATTCTACTCAGAAACTTATTTGACAGACTTGTTTAAAATCTGTGGGTCAGAGGTAAAGGAAACTATGAATATTTTTGGCCAAAATGAGATTATTGACACAATTATATTGGTTTCTTGTCCTCTACCCAGAGGTATACAACACCATGTCCTACATAACGATTTCATGGAGTTACAGTGCTTTTAAATATCACAAAGTCTACTTTTAAGTCCAAAGTAAAACATTTTCAAATGGATAAAAATATATTAAATAAGACATACTGATCTATACCTCCGACCCACAAAAATATTTAATGAAGTTAATTTACAATTACAAGATAATGAGTAGAATTTAATTAAAACAAAAAACCCTCATAGGGTTTTAGATCCATTCCCAAATGCAGACTTTGAAGATTCATCAAATTTGGAAGTGGAACTTGAAGAGTTTACAACTAACAAGGAACTCAAATTAAAATTCAAACATGATACCAAGAGTTTAGGCTTCAAAAATGAATAGCAATTCTCTATCCTCGATTGTGGGCTACAGTACAAAAACTTTTAATCACATTTCCTTCATCCTAAGCGTGGGTTCAGTGGGTTCAGGAACTAATTTACTGTCAAGAAGAGGATCAGACTACACACCAGTGAACTTTGATGCTCTGTGGTTGATGTTTATGAGGTTGCAACTTGACATTGACAAATTGTCGATAAATTGGTCAAACAAATTCCACTTCCCTCTCATTAGTTTTTTAAATTAATTTTGTGTTTATCTCATTCTTTTATTATTGATTTTGTATTTATTTTCAAATTTTAATGAATAATTTTACTGTACATTAAATTGTCATTTTATTAATTTCTACTTTATGATTTTTAAATTTCTTTTTCCTTTTACAGGTGACCAAGAAAAGGTTGGGAACCTCTGATGTAAAGAGAGGAAGAGTGGAAAGAGAGTAAAGAGAGGAAATATTTCACAGTTTTCATCAATGTTCTTGTTGGTGCATTGAATCTGTCAAAAACACCTGTATTTTCTACACTTCTTTCAGACTTATTCCTTCCATATGACCTAATCTGTAGATCTTGATATCTCCATTTGAAGCCTACATTTGTTAGAAGTCGAAGATACTACTTTAAGTTTTGAAGGATCTCAAATTCATTCTTAAAGTGTATTATGAAGGGAATTGAAGATAAATACAAACCCCTAAGGTAAACGGAAAGAACCCATAAATTCCATGAAGAACAAATCATTTTGACTCACCAAATTCTGTATTCAACTGATGATGGAAAAAATAATACAAAAGTAGAAAACTTAAATTTAATTCCACAGTTGTCATGCATAGTAATTAATACTAAAAAGTTTCTGAAGACCACTGAATTTTATTATCTTACAGCAAAATAATTTCAGATCATAGGTTTGCTACAAACTTTAAACAGAATCAAAGTTCAAAGCAACCAAACAACAAACACAATGGTCCATGAAAAGTGAGTATGCATGCACATTCCAGTACTTGTATTCTAGTAGGTGGTATTTATGAGAATTAAATATTTCTCTGACTTCTTGAAAGTAATGGTAAAAGGAACTCAAATTACTTCAAGTGGACATTTTTGTCAGAAAAAAATATAATAAATATTCGATTACCTGTTTGTAAAATACTATTGCAAAATTTTCTTCAAATAAAGAAAAAGACACCTAATACACAAATGTGAAAAAAGACTTGAAAAATAAAAATTTTATTGGAAAAAATATGCGGAAAGAAGCAGCTGTAGGGACAAAAGGAGGAACAAAATGAAGGAGCAGGATCATTATCAACCATTGGAGAAAGACCTACAGTAATGTAGAGATCTTTAGAAAGAAGAAAAAGTCATGAATAAAAAAAATCAATGATAATTGCTTCAAAATATTAAATACTCTAAAATATATAGATAATTAAATAAGATTTACACAAAATACAACTTAATGACAAGAATCAAACACAGTATCTAAAATTTCTGTGAATACATCAAACCAATCAGTCTGAATTTGTTACTCACTAATGTTACATATATATATCCGCATTGTAATCGTTATTAATAATAAATATTAATCACATACAGCCACTCAAAAGACAATATAACTAGGTAACTACATCACTCAGGTGGGAAGTTAATAAATGGAAGTCATTACAAAGGTATAGATTAGGAAGTATTTTAACTGTGCGAGGAATAATGAAATATTTTTCTTTTTAATAAAATGTTGCTGTATAAAAAGGAACAATCATTGTTCTGCTTCAATTAAAAATTATGGGAATAAATAACAATTTATTTGTGCTGGAAGAAATCAGCATATGTTCAATGCTGTACAGAAACCATCACTCAAATCGTTTTCACATAAAAAATGCTGATTCAGAGCTACAGGATTCCAGTAATTGTTCATCTTAACAGAGCTGCACACAATGTTTGTTTTGGTCCCTATAAACTTCCTTTGCCTATAAAAACACTGGCCTGCTTTTACTTCTGGTTACTCCAGTTTATTTATGGTGCACTTGTTTGTACTGAGAAAACCTCCTTTTCTTTGTGCAATATTAATTTCACTTGTGCATTGTCCCATGACACACATACACTACATTTTCACAGCTTCATTAATAATTCACCTTCAATCTTTCTTAAAATGTTTGTGTAAAACTTTCAAACAGTATTAATCACAGATTCTATAAAATACTTTCTGCCACTTAGCTACACAAGTCACATTGCAGAAGTATTTCACATTGGGCTAGTATGGAAGTCTTTAATTCCTTTATCAAATAAAGGTAAACAATATGAAAAATGGGTGACCAGTGGAAAACAGACTAGATGGCACGTCTTCCTTCCAATTTAAAGTCACTAACACACACACTCAACACTCTCAACTGATCAATTTCAAGAAGAATGTCTTCCATCGTATTAATTTGTGAATTAACATGTCTTGGAAAACAATTTTTCACTTCTTAAATGCCATAATTTTCATAATTTCTTTCTTCAGATATGGGTAAAAAACAGATTCATTTTGGTTTTATCTCTCAAATTTTCAACACTTTATAATATGTTGAATATTACGGTATCTCAACAATAAAAATTATTTGTCACTGTCTAGGCAGACAATATCCAGAACGAGAGGATGAAAAATGATCAGTATTTTAAATTATTAAATAATCAATGAAAAATCTTAAACAAAATGTCTAAAAAGCAATGCAGTTATAATTATATTCAATTTTGAATCTTATTTTACTAAACAACTTTTGCTTTTGCCAGCATGATTCAAGGAACTCAACACTCAATGTAGATCATATCCAAATAACACCCATTGGTGTCTATTTTTTATTGCAAGTGCAATCTTCACCGTTTTGGAAAACCAAAGAGAAATTCAACAACATCCACACACAAAAATGTTTTGTGCATGAAGAATTTTCAGGATTCCTCATTTTATGTTCATACCACCATCACAAACATCAATTATCATCTCCTTTTGTATGTCATTCAACAATCAACATATTTCTGCCAAGATCTTCTTATCTTGAAAAGAAAATATCACTAAACAAAGAAAAACTGAAGAATTCTTCAGTTTCACTGGACTGAAACAATTTCTTCTTCCTTTTCTTCTTCAGAAATTATGTGAACATAATTTACTCACTCATGAACACAATTTTTGAAAACAATCTTCTTCCTTAAAGACCAAACATGAAGTACAAAATTCATCTCGCTCTCTTCAATGTTCCAACTCACTCTCATCAATGACTGATCATTATCATAAAGAATTACTGCATTAAATAACTACATGTCAATGCTTCAGGCTGTGTCATCTTCTGAAGCATCGCTTGGTCCTGTGACCACAGTCGTTGGTAGCAACAGAGCTTGCTGTGCTCGCTTTGCGTCAGCTACATCTTTCAGTTCCATGAAGATCTCAATGATGTTGTTGATACCAATGAGGTACCCATCTTCATGGTTGCCAACAACCCAATGAGATGAATGATCAATTTTTATCCCAGATGGCAACACCAGTGTCTTCGCGAAGTCAATCAGCCATACAGATGCATTGTGGCGATCATGAACAAACAACAGAGAGCTTCCAATGACCTGTAAGAAACAAAAATGTGCAAACCTTCAATTATAGATTTAAAAAGATCTAAACATAACAGAATACTTAGAAAATTGCTGATTACTCTGAAAGAAACTGGCCTTCTTCCATGTAAGTAGTTATTTAATTTTTAGTAATTTAGTTGGGTATGTACTAGTATGCAACTTTGAATTGAAAACATCACATTGTCACTTTACCTTTATTTTTGCATATTTTTTTGTACATTTTTTAAATTCTTTTTTAACTTTTGCATCAAATAATGTGAAATAATTTAAATACAATAAATAGTTTACATTTGTCTACAGATTCACACACAAGGAGGAACCCTTCATGAAATAATGTATCGTTAATATATTATTTTATACACTGATATTTTACAATCTTTTAAATGAATTAAAATGAATAAATTTCATTCCTGAAATAACACATTTCTTTGAAGAAATGAATGTTTGTTTTTTGCAATGAAGAACACATTCTTCAAATTTATTTTTAAAAATAGATGAGAAGCCATGTATTTATGGGAAGAGGGTAAACTAAAATTGTCTGCCACTGAAATGCTTTTTTTGGATCTGCCTTTAAAAACTATTATTTTGGTAAGAACCTTTTGATTCTTGACATTACACTTAGACATGTTATTTAATGCACAGCAATAATTGTCATTATATCTTTGTAAGATCTTGAATCAGTGAACAATGTTATAAAAAATATCCACATCTAACCAAAATATTTGTCTTAGGTTCATGACAATACATTTAAATATTAACTACTATAATGGTTTTATGTATCCAAAAACTTTATATCTTTGCAATTAATTAATAGAACAGATCAAAATGTTGGATTTATCAAATTTACCTTTTCTATCATTTCAATAAGCAATAGGTACACATTTTTAAGCAATATAATAAATAAAATATAATAAAACAATTAACAGTTTGACTTCACCTGATGTGTAATAAATAACTTTCCACAATAATACACACCCCTTACATTACTGAACTTCAGATTATGTTGTTGGGAGCTTACCTCATGTGATGAAAAGAATTCTGACTGCTCTAAAGTCGCACGTATGTCTTTCAGCCTCTGTATGTACTTGGGCTGAAATATTATAAACAAATCTCAGATATGTCAAGATAGGGTTTATAAATTTAAGTAATATTATGACTTTAGCTGTGGACTTCGGTTATTTAATCAGATTTTAATACAAATATAGTCATCACCAGACTGTTCCTCACCCAGAAATTTTTCACTTAATTCATTGATTCTGTTTCTTAAGATATTTGCATAAATCTTCGAAGTTGTTGATAATAAAGAGATATACAGTTTTTATTCAATAAATGTATTACTGTATAGTAACAACAAGCAGTGGCCTCAGACAAGGCTGAGATTTATCACCAGTTCTCTTCAACATCTATATTACCCACTTCATGAGGAATTGACAGAAGAAGATGAATCTGGGAATTTTAATCAAAGGAGATAGATATATTGACACAATCCTGAAAGCAGATGACCAGGTAATAGTAGCAGAATCCAAAGGCAACTTACAGAGGGTAATCTTTGAACTATTAAAAGTTACAAAGGAATATTCCATGAGAATATCAATAAGCAAAACAAAATCCCTGACAATGCAAGGAAAGGAACAAAGAAGAGTTAAAATTGAAATAAATGGGGAAATAGTAGAGCAAGTAAGAGAATTTACTTACCTAGGAAACAGAATCAATGTACTAAACTACACGCAAGGAGACATTGAGAGAAAAATAAATAATTACTTCAGAATATGTGGAACCATTAAAAGACACTTTGAGAAGGATATGGATTCTACCAAAACATTGGAATTTAGTAACATCACTGCTAAACCAATGCTTCTATATGGTTCAGAAACATGGATAATGAAAGAATACAACAAGCAGAAAGTACAGACAGCACAAATGACATTCCTAAGGCACCTCCTAGGAGTCATGAGAAGAGACAGGTTGAGAAACGAGGACATCAGAAGAAAACCAAAACCTGAGGATCTAATAGAAGAGATTGAAGAATCACAAACGAGATGGAAAGAACACATTTGCAGGATGGAGAGTAACAGACTACCAAAACTTATCTGGAAATATAAACCAAACAGAGACATTGGAAGATCTTTAAAGAGGTGGAAAAATCAGGAATACCTAGAAGATTAATCTAATAGTTCTACTGAACCAACACAAAAAGGAACAGGATCATATCTAAACACCTGCAGCACATGATGATGATAAAAGCTTTAAAATGACTATTCTTGGTTTTGTTACATACATAGGATCATGGCACAAGGAAACTTGCATATGGTATCAGATCATGGACCATGCATATGGTATCAGATCTTTCAGAGATTTTGTAGGCCATAATTTTGGGCATCCTTTCTTAGACATTGTTGTGCCAAATTGAACTCATGCAGCCAACCATTCTGTTTGGCTCTTGAGCAGAAGAATTTCTACACTTAAATCAATCTCCCTATTGAAGGCCTTCTGAATACCGCATATTAACATTTTGCATTGTGTTGGTTAACCACTTATGGTTAAAAACGGTGCCTTGGACACAGAAAATTTCATGAAATATTTTTGGCAGGCAAGTTAAAGTCTTGCAATGGCATTCAGATCCATCTTTACAACCATCTCCCAACACAATCATCTATTGTGTAAAATAGGGATTGCATTCATTTTCTGGTATCTCATTTTACAATCTTTTTAATTGTAATTATTTTTTGACCTAAATGAAACAGACTGTAACATAATTTTTAGCAACTTATTTATATTACAAAATATATTACAAAACATTACAGAGTATATTCTATTACGGTCAAAAAAACATTTCAATTAAATAAACAAGGTAACAGACGTAAATATATTCCTTACAATACTTTTCTGGTTTCTTATTTCATTTACTATTTCATCCGTGCCCAGTGCTACATTCCTGGGGGAGAGACCTGTGGGGGTCCAGTATCCCAAGAAACCAATAACAAATACACATATTTCACATTTACGAAAATTGTTTCAAATTTTCGATAGTATTGAAAGTTATTCAATTCTCAATTGAACATGTTACAAGTATCTATCAATCAACAAATAAAATGAAATTTTAAATTCAGTATAAATGAAAAATTCTTTACAAGAAAACAGGAAGTCAGTTGGATATTACTCTTGTAGAAATTCTGATTGCATTTTGCACTGCCCATAACTATGATGAATAGAGTGTGGATTATTATGCAATTACATACTTTACTTCTTTCTAGATTCAAGAATGAAATAATGGAAGTCATCTTTGTCCTTCAGCATTCCCACAATGTGTACATTCAGTTCTCAAAATTGTAATCTTGGCAAATCATGGCAATCTTATAACAATATCCAAATTTTTCATTACATATTTTCAGATATTTTGTTTATATTATTACATATTATACACTTACAAACTTTATATTATTCTACCAATTACTATCTTGAAATTTATTTTGCAAAAAATATTTCATGAATTTTGAAAAAAAGTTTTTATTTAGTATTTTTTAAAAGTATCTAGTATCTTTCAAGTTTTTGACAATATGACACATATTTATTAGTTTAACTATTTAATAGTTTAATTTACTCGAGGAAAACTAGACATTAATAACATAGTTTATCAAATCAATTAAACAGAGTGTAATAGATCATACATTAGACAAACTAAATGTAAGTTGAGCACAAGACTACTTGTACATAAAAGAAACATAAAAGACCTGGCATGTAGCAAGAATTCTATAACATGATATAAAATTACAACTTCCCATCATGTGAATTTCCAGGAGATAAAGATTTTAGCTCATGAAAATTTCTTGGATCCTACATTAACATTAGAAATTCTTTATAACAAACATCTTCTTGTTTGAATACACAGGTGGAATCTAATAAATTAACTAATTTATATGATGATTATTGAGTAATTTTTTCTCAAAATTAAGATGTTTCTCTTAGTAACTGTTAATTCTAACTTCTTTTTGTCTTCATTGATTTTTTAATGTCCCTCTCAACCTCTCTCTATCTACTTCCTCTTATTCTCATTTATTTTGATTTATTACAATGGCATACTGTTATATGATACCGTACTGACATCTTCAAAAGTTTTTATTAAGGTGCGTTTCGTATAGTGACTTGTGTACATTGGTATTCTGTAATTCTTCTGTTTAAATCTGATCATAGTTTGAAATATTATATTTATTTTTTTTGACATTTAAGCCTGAAGAAGGAAATAATTATTTTCTGAAACATTGCTTTTCCTATTATGTATCACATTTATATTGCAACAGTTATCCTAAACAATTTTCTGTTTTTAAAATAAAAGAAAAAATACAGCCTGACTACCAGTATATACACTTCTAGATAGTTGTAACATATTTTTGTCATTATTATTACATATTTATGTACATATGAAAGCCCTCGGTGACTCATTGGTTAGCGTGTTTCCTTTCCAATGTGCAACCCCAGGTTCAATTCTCAGTTGGGGCAACAATTAACAGAGCACGTTTCTTACAATGTCCCAGTATCCAATGTGTGATGATGCGAAAGCTCACTTCTCAAGTTGATAAAGCCAGGAGATATGGTGTAGGGATCACTATGTGCTAACCACACGTACACCTCAAACCATGGCCGCAAGGTCAGGATGGAATACTTTAGCTCGTAAAGAGCTGTTGTGCCAAAGTACAGCACACACGTTTATGTACATTTTTTGCTGTTTCATACTACATATTTTTCCAGACTAATAATAAATTTAGGAACTACCATACCAAGTATAGATAAATGATACTAAGTATAGTAGTTAAAGTAAGTCATTAGTAGTCACTTCCACTAAAGTATAATAATTATAATACCTGGTAGAAATTAACTATAAAATAATGAATGTCAAAGAAAACAAAATCTGTAAACCAAAAAGTCTCAAAAATGGAAAAAAGAATACTATATTAATTTTGAAAAGTTGAATCGTGCTGGACCCATATTAACTTAATAAAAGTATCTTATTTTGATACACTATAACAGATTTAAGAATATCTTTTAAAATATTTGTAGACTTGTAATTGAATGATGTTGTTGTTGTTGTGTGAAATACTGAAACTTGAAGTATTTAAGTGTTTTGTTTTCGGTTTTATTATGAGTAATGTAACACTTACCACAGCATGTGGAAAACCTTCTGTGAAATCTTGAAATGCTGTCATGACTTGTGATCTTGACTTGGTTGTTTTAAAGTCTTTACTTGACTTCCCATCTGATTTCCGAATTCCTTCAATGCGGAATCCTAGTGTGGCTGTTGAAGAAATGGTCTCCCTCCAAACCATGTATCTGCAAATATTCCAAGCATTTGAACACTCTGTGTTTGCATTGTTAATGACTTGTGAATACTTAAAAAATGTTTAAGGCTACCAGGCAATATTGAAAGTGATAATGACAAATAAAATTTTAAGGTGCAGTTGAAAAAAACAAGAGAGAAAAATTGGGTGCAAATCAGAGACATGCAACTGTGAGGGGTTACCAGGTTCTCCATTTGCAAGTACAATCAGAATTGTAAAAAACATAGCCAACATTTTTTGGTCAAAGTGTAATACATTTTAGGAGTTTTAATGAAGACAAATTCTTTTAACACTTATTCTTCTGATCATTAAATGGGTATCAATATAAAATATTTGAAACTAATTTCTTTCATGATGTAATTACCTACTTTGAAGTAAAATAGTTTTGTGGTTGGTAGCCATACCAATTGTTGTCTTACCTGGGCTTTGTTACTCCTTTGAGTCTATGTTCCTCTTCTGTTGGAGCATCCTTATCTATTTGAATCATTTTATCATACATATCCTGTAAAAAAAATAATTCTTAATTAAAGGAGCAATACAAGATGACAAATCAGAAGAATGAGACTACTGTAAATACCAAATGATTTTGTGCAATGTATTTCTACGACTATCAGCAGAGTTAATATATCGGGGTTGTGAAAAATAATCTTAGACATTTGGACGCAAAATTTTCAGTTGGTTATAATAGAAGTATCGTTCTCTTATTTACTTCTCATAAGTGTGTGTGTTTTTGTGAAAGGGAATAGCAATGACAAGAGAAACAAGACTTTGCACTCTTTCATTTTCTCATTGCACAAGTTTTCTGGCTCTAATCTATCACTCCCATTGTCATTTGCTCACTCAAGTCGATCACAAAAGCAAATACCATTAATCTGAATAAGAAATTCAACTGAATGGAAGGAGAGAGGATGTCTTCTTCCATTCACACACAAATTCATTCTACATTGTCTAAATGATTATGTATTCAAATTAAGGTTAGTTAAGTTCATTTCTTTTTCACGTTGTGTTACAGATTTTGAGTGTATTAAACACATATAGTACTGACCTCATCACCGAGGAGTAATTAAGTGCTAGCATCTAAAAATTTATAGGGCTATACAAATTCATAATGAAATTAGTAAGTGCTTAAATATCTTTCTGCATAAGATATTTAATACTGATGCCTATCAAAGATTTATACAATGTAAAAAACATCAATATAAATACATTTAGAATTCAGGTGAGTATATCGTCTTAAAACGATGAGTAGGCTAGAACTTCCAAAAAAAAAAAATGAAAATTGGAAATAATTGTTTAATTTACAGACAAAAACCTATGAACAATATGGAAACTTACCTTCCTAAGCTTTGGCTTCTCTTTTGCCTTGGCAAGTTCTTCCTCCAAATAGGTTCGCACACCTATCTTGCAGTCCATGACACAGGGCTGCACAAAATCACCTAGAAGATCCTGAAGTTGAAGGTATACTGCTTCCAAAGTTAAGGACACAACAGACAATATTTATTAACCACTTATCCAAATTGAAATTCACTGCATATATTACAGTATATTCATTTGCAAAATATAATCATTTTTGACCCCCCATACTTGACCTAACATACCCCCATAACATGCCCCCCATACTTAACCGTTTGTAACATTTATTCTGAAACCCTCTAATGAATGATTGGTCGGTGTTTCCGGGCGCAGCAACTGTTTTGGTCATTAGTCTTACACGTGAGCTTGAGGGATCTCCCCTAGCGAGGCACCGCCTCAGACGGGGCAAGCTGTAAGCATTCGACTGGATTCTCGACGTTTGGTGGTGTAGCGCACCCAAGAGTAAGTACGTGCAAGTAAGGGGAGAGGCGAGATCAACACGGAGGAAGAGAAGATCGCGTGCGGTCCATGGTCTGTTTGTTAAGATACTACTCCGACATTCACATTCACCGTTGACCGGAGAAACCATGGAAAATTACAGATAAGGGCAGTCGACCGTTAAAATTCTCCACCAGATAGCGGCTTAATTCGATCGATCTGTAGAGCTAGTATTGAAAATTCGGGATTCGTACACCAGGACCTCCCAGCCACATATGCTGCAGTGGCAACAGTTGTTGCCCTGAGCTAACTCAGCCGAAACACCTGAATAAACACATATTCGCTTTATATAATACGAGCATATTACCGTATTGTATAAGTGAGAATAACCTTCACTGGCTTGAAACCGGCCGACGTGGCTCAGGGCACCAAATAAAGACACTGCAGTACCTCCGAACTGGAGGTCCTAGGGTTTGACTCCTCACGGTGGTAGTATTTTGCACACCAGCTAGATAGCTATATCGAATTCAGTCGCTGCCTTGAGAATTCTAGCGGCCGGCTGCTCCGATCGGTAGTTATCTGTGGTTTCTCCGATCAACACCAGGCGAGTGCCAGAGCAGTAACCTAACAAACGAACCACGGACCTCGTGATCTTTCCTTCCTCTTCCTTGCCCTATCCTCACCCCTTACACCTACATTCATACTTACACTTACAAGCACTACACTACCACACTTGTCGGGGGACCAGTTGAGAGCTTCGAGCTTGTCCCGGCTGGAGCGGGACAAGTGGGAGATCCCTAGATACGGAAAATCCCCCAAGCCGTCGTCTAGGTCGGGACCGGATCTCACCAACCAGCGGAGGAAGTACAGCACCATCCTCCGTGATAAAAAAACAACAACATACACTGCACTTACAAATGACCACAGCAGTTGACGCACCTGGAATCACGAAATAATCAGCCAATATTCACAAGCTTGAAACCAAAAAGAAGGAAAAAAGAAGAAAAACGAAAAAAAGAAGAGAGGAAAAAGGGCAAAAAAGAGAGGGGAAAAGTGCAAAAAAGAAAGGAAAAAGGGAAAAAAGAAAGGAAAAAGGGAAAAAAAGAAAGGAAAAACGGCTATCGGTCTGTTGTCGAATGAAAAGGATACGATCCCCGCCCTCGCACGCCACTTGCCCCTTGTACTCGGGCACGAAGGGGCGCAGCTTGTCCTCCATGAGCACCTGGAAGCACAGCTCCTCCTTGGGGCACAGCTTCTTCAGGATGGTGCCCTGCTCGGGGCCCGCCTTAAAGTTACCTGCACACACAAATGTACACGCTCGTTAGTAAAAGATCGGAAATCGCTTTAAGTCGTAAATTCATAGATGCCCTCGTTCTAAAATAAGATTTTACATTTTACATCTATATTTTTGGACCCTTCTGGCCCGCCTTTTCCATTTTTTATACACAAATGGCATATTTTACCAGAAAAGAGGAGGAGAATGAAATAACTTTAATGATAGGGTAAAGTCCCCTGAAGTGGAATACGTTCCTAATGTGAAATGTTGAAGTATCGGACCTGTATTGAACTGACGTCTCAAGACAAAATTTGGGAATTACTTTGAAGGGGCGATCGAGCGTGGATAATGTTTTTTGAGTTGAAGCTTTTGAGAGAAGTGGCAGGGCGTGTTTTCTGCGAAATGTCATTGTTCATAGATCAAGAATTGTCATAGTTCTTCAATAGAAGGTCGCAACTCTCTCTGATCAACAAAGTGCTGATATTAAAAATGCCATGAAACTTACTCAGACCTATGGGAAAGACCTATGGGGTTCTGCTAGTGAATCAAACTTAGAGGTTCTTTGAAAATTCAAAACAAAAACTTAAGAAAGTGGTGAGAAGTTTCGTGGTCCGCTGCTAACAAAACATTTTATAGCGACATAAACAACTCAACTATTGCGGAAGTTATTGCGAAAAGAAGATAGAAGTATCTGAAGAAATTGAGAGAACACTGAAACCATCTAACAATGTTCCTATTCAACTATTAAAACTTGTGTGTACGAAATGAATAAATCATGTGTAAAAGAATAATTACCTTAAGATCGAGTAAGCATGTTTATAATAAACGTCGACTGATATATCACATTTGTTCTCTTAAAAGAACATACATCTTCAACACGCTCTTTAATAGGTGTCTGTACTCGACGAAAACATTTTTAATCTTATAAGGAAAACTGGAAGGTATATTATTAGGAAAGATGCATTAAAATACCTCTAGAAAATAACTCAAGATCATGTAAGAGGAAAGATTTGAACTTCAATTAAGTTTTCTCTTTTCAAACAGAACTTGCTCCCAACTACAAAGCTGGTTTTTGCTTGTTTCGCTCAGTGGCAACAAAGGAAAATTGCCCGGTCCGGGCACTCAAAGATATCATTGGAATTGAATCATGTTGTCTATTTTACTTTTTTTTTAACTGTCAAAAACAACTAGGAATTGTGGATGACGTACTTCCGAGAGAAGTGCAATCTGTGGACTGTTTTAAGCTCTGGGACTGTTTTTAAGCTCTCCCTGATTCATATACTTATTAAGTTGAATTGAAAACAGGCAACAATGGATGTTTTTGGGAAAAATTGGAAAGAAAATATTCGCCCCCGTTTAATAAAAACCTTTTTGCAAAGGCAAATCTGCTACAGATTTGGACTATTATTCCTTTTTCTTCCCCTTCGCAAACGACTTTTTGCCGCGAGAACATGTAGAACGATTATTTGCAAGTATATTCACCACTGAGCTTAAGAAAACGTGCACAGACAGTGACGGTTTATTCATGCCCAGAAGCAGAACAAGGGGCCATCTCTGCATTTGCTCAAAGAATCAGGGAAGCTGGTCAACAATCCTGATAGAGACGAGGATATTTATGTCGTTTTTATTTATTTATTTATCAAATATTTAAAAAAATCGAGCAGCCCGCCCGGATAGCCGAGGTCAGCCGAGGTCGCTAAGGCTGAAGAGCCATAGCTGTCTCGTGCCTGATGGGTGACGGGTTCGAATCCCGCCCGGGACATGGATGTTTGTGTGTCCGTATAGAGTTACCGTTACTCCCAATGTTACAGTGTCCGCTATATGACCTTAGTAGTTGAAAAAAGCGACCTTAAATAAGTAAAAGGAATGTTCAGGTATTAGCAACTTTCCTCTACATAAAGTAATAGCTTTGCGTAATCCTGAACGAATGATGTCTTCTTTATCCCTGCATACTGATACGTAACTGCTTCGAGTAATCGTGAGAGAGCAATTGCCTCAGTCAACGGTAATGGCTTCGGGTAATCGTGATCGGGGATTGTCTTCCCTCCTCGGTAAAGCGATATCAAAGTAAGGCGCGCTAGTCATAAGTTGTGGGTCGACCCTACGAGTAATATTAATGCTACACGTTTGCGTTCCATGCAATGTCCAAATGGGTCATGCTTTGGGCAGAAACCTTCTACATAGCGCGTCACATAGGTGATCAAGTAATTTTCATTACACGTAACGATACACACGGGTTTGCCAAAAGACTCCCATCCCTCTTTTGACCGATTTTGAAGACGTTTCACGTCACAAAAAGTGTACGTGATGTTTGAGGGAAGAAGGAAAGCAACGTATAAACTGCAGTGTATCGGGTTCGGTATCCGAGTCATAGTGAAACACTTTCCTCGTGTTCAAAAGGGGATCAAAGGAGGAAATGCTACTGGAAGGTGCATGCAGTTATTTATTATCGCTTTTCCGTCTGTATAAATAACTTTTGAACTCCAGAGAAAATTTCTGTTAAGAAACCCCTCAGAACTAATATCAACATTGTCGGAAATGTCACGTATTTATGCTATTAACTCATAAGAGACTTTCTGACGACTGGTTTAATTAGGGTCCTCTAGACGAAAACTTCCAATGAAAACAAGGGCTTCATTTATCCTTGTGCTATATGCCCCATTACAAGAAGGAACTGATTGCCGTGGAAAACTCTCAATGTAAAAAAAACAAGACAATTTGGATGAAACCTAGTTAAAAATATGACCAATATTTTCCTATCCGTTTAACGACCACACATGCTTCTTATGGGCCATGGAAAGATATTCAATTTAAACTATGAAAAGTTGTCATGTTTACACCTTCGATGGCATTACATGATTTTATTGTTACAGATGTTACACACGCTCCTCCAGAGGAAATGTCGTAACGCACATTTAAGTAAAAAAAGTCCCAATTTTGATATATTTAACTTAGACGTATGAAACATTGAGGACATGCAACTTCAAGGCGACAATATACGCATTTGGAGACAAAGGTAAAATCTACTTTTTTCTACAACGAATAACGCAATTTTTTTAAGTGAAATATATTGATCGAGAATAATGACGCATGTACATTATATACAGATAATACAAACGAGTAGATCAGATCAAGTTCTGTAAAAAGCACTCGTCAGTCATATGGGCCCTAGAGAGAAAGGTCTGGAAGGGGGGCCTTTACGCATATCTTATTATATTCAGAATACCTCAGAATAAATGTGATACATTTTAAGGTTATGTATGGGGCTTGAAAATGATCAGTTTTTGCCAATAAACTTATACCGGGAAATTACATATGCCAGAGTTATTCATGACATCTACCCCTGATAATAGGCAACCCCGTAAGCACAGGTGTTCAAAAACATGTAATCTCCTTTAATGCGTCATAACGTGACCTGTCGATACCTGTGAATAATAAGTTGTCTAAAAATCAGGAGCAAATGACAACTGAATAAAATAATATAATTCCGTTATATTTAATTTCTCACTGATGTGTTTATTGGCGAAAACTAATCATTTTGGGCCACTCTACATGTGCTAGAAGTTTGTAACATTTATTCTGAGACATTCTGTGTGCAACTGCACGGACGTTTCTGGCAGTGGCCGGGAGGTCACGCCCCCCCCCCAATATTCTCAAGAACCTACATCCAGAACATTATATCTTTATTTCATTTTTTACTACAGACACATAAACATAATTTATAAAAATGATAATTATTCGGTAAATTACATTCCGTCTATAAACAATACCATGGTGTATACACAGCTAGATTTAGGTACTATGAGGGGTTTCTAAGCACAAAATCGTGTTGAGGTCCAGTTCCGAAACACAACCCTCCACATTTACTAAAAATACACTACTGAAAATGTGTCCACGTTAGAAACACTTATTGGACAAATGCAAAGGAAAATTACAAATTGATTTCAGAAACTAACATTTATTCTATTTTAAAATTAAACTTTGTTTCAAAAATTTCTTGCGTACAAAACGCATGTTTGATTTGTTATCACTTGCATAAGACAGTTTTTAATTTTTAAATACAAACTTTTTCGCACAATAGACAATTTGATTAAAAAATTTTTACAGATGCCAACATATTTCTTCGAATATTTTATAAATTTTTGAATCGGGGCGCGGGGCCACTCAAGGATCGGAGCCCCTAAGCAACTGCTTCTTATCCTTGTAGGTCTGTTTCATGCAGGTCTTTTCCAGCCCTAAGTTCTCAAACATGTTTTGCATCCTTTGTTAGCCAAAAAATAAATGGAAGAGGAATATTGTGGAGGAGCTCCTGAACTGGCAGATAATTGTAGGACTGCTATACTTGGGTTTTTCCAACGTAGCGGCTGAGGGTAATATCTTCAAGATGGAATTCGGAACGATTTTTTAGTCATTCTCAGTTCTGCCGCTAGAGTCGCTTGATCTGCAGCATGTTTGATGTGATCAGAATCATGCGACATCTTGTGGCAGGACTGAGAATTACCCAAAAACTCGTGGTGGATTCCATCTTGGAGATATTACCCTCAACCACCACGTTAGAAAAACCCAAGTATATAACCGTGTGCAGCATAAAGGCACTTTTACACGGTACAGTTTTCATACCGATTCTCTTGCAGAAACTGTACAGAAACGCCAAGATACCAAATCAGAAGCATAAAAGCCAAAAGTCCTGTTTACACGGTCTGCCAGTTTTCTGTACGACTTGGTACTATTCGACGCCAGAGGCTATGTCGGTATACAAATGAATTCCTGAATTGTGCATTCTGAGCTACTTTATTAATATTTTTTAAGTATTAATTAATGAATTGGAGAAAAATAGGAACCATCACTCCTTCCTTACACACTCTTCCACTTCGGCTGGGAAGATACCTGAAATTCCCATTATCGGATCTTATTATCGAGGGACGAACACCTCCACCTCCCGGTATTAACACATTCACAATACTAACAGAACGAATGACTATAGCAGTGGACGTGGATAGTGACTCAACCTCCCACGCAAATGCAAGAAAAACTAATTTGTGAGAAGCATTTAAAAAAATTAATTACAAATTATTATTTCTTAACAAATATGCTCTACTTATCGAATTCCCTTTACGCGCACAGAATTTCCCACCGAAGTACTTGCGATGTAATTTTGGAGTTTAAAAGGTTGTGTCAAAGCCACGTTCTGTACTTCACGAGCATTATCTGTGACAGCTTACGCCATTCGCAGATACAGAGAACAATTTAAGCCGTAACGAAACGGCTAACTGACGAACGACAACGTTCTTGGTACAAAAATAGGCCCTGAATGCGCAATAACCGCCGAGAGACAAAGGACTAGCGAGTGTCGCGCGGTCTCAGTTGGGATAGTCTATTTTAGTTGTTTAAATAAGAGAATAGAACTCTGTAAGGGATTGATTATTTCGTGTTTCTTGGCGCGCCAACTGCATTAACCTCGTAAGTGAAGTGCATGTTTTTATCAAGGCAGGTGGCAGAGTTCTTTCACCACTGGATGGTGAAATCTGACACCGATCGAAATTTATCGAAAATTGTGTACGCATTTCAATCAGCATTAAATCTTCAAATTCATTGAAAATTAAATTGTTTTCTGTTGAGAGGAAAAAACAACAACAAAATTGAACTGTAAAACCTGGAACAGTGACGAAAGTACCGTCTGAAGAATAGTGGTACCCCTGTTATACACTACGTAAGGAAACTTTGAAAACTTGTCAAAGCGTACTCCTTTACAGCGTATGCATCTAAATCAATATTATTTCCAAATTTAAAGTTAATTATTTTGTTGTACGATGAGGGAAAAGGAAATTGGTCTGAATAACCTAAAAAATATAAAGACGGAAATTTCGTTCTGACGAAATAGTGACAATCTTGTTGTATGCTCCTCGGAACCTTTGAAAAATGATGGAAGTGTACTCGTTTATAGTGTACGCATTATGTATTCAGTGTTCTCTTCCATCTCATTATAAATTAATTTTCTTGGATGGCTACATTCACTGGATTCACTGGATTGCAATGTGTTATACTACGGTATGTGTACGGCAAAACAGACTATCTCAGGCGTACCTTAAAGAAGTCGTGGTCAAATAAAACAATTAGATACTGCAATATAAAGAACACACTTCGGCTACGTGCATTAAAATGACAGGCGCATTGCATATTGAGAATGATCCCAATCATATTTGGAAGTTTTCCCGATTTCATGCTAAAAAAATTAAGTACTTAACTCCCACGAAAGTGTCAGCGTACTCATTTCAAAATACCTGACTTGGCCCCTATCGTCGCCTCGTCAGTCAACGTTCCCTTTGTATGCCACGGTTCACTTTCTGTACTAGTTATATAAATAACTTCAGTTGTATGATCAGAGAAGAAAACGTAATAGATCTGTAAACCCACGGAAAAGCGAGGGAATTTCGTTCTGTAGAAATAAAGAGTCAGCCCTGGGTGCATGCACCGTTCGACCGCTCGCACATTCCACCCAACCGACCTGCCGCACCTTGTCCAATGAGAATTCGGCGCGGAGTCGGTCGTCTGCACCTTAATAAAGTAGCCGCGTCGTCGGGGAGTTGGCCTTATTTAGCTGTCTCGCGACGCCGGACGATGGTGGCTGCCCGATAAGGCTAAGGCAATTTGGGAGCTTTGTCTCCGGACTGGCGGCAGCTCCGAAGCCGCTACCGTTTACAGCCAACTGCATTCTTTCGGGTTGGGTTGAGGCGAAATTGGATCCCTTTGTTGAAATCCGAAAAAAATTAAGATTTTTTTTATTTATCCGTGTTGATATCTAAAGTCGAACTGTACAGAGAGATTAGTTTCGTAATAAGAATTATTACAACAAAATGGTTCTAAGAATCTATAGCCTCCTTTTAAGTATCATCATGATTTGTCACATTTCGCAGAATGAAAAGTCAATTTTTAATAAAATATAAAGTACATTTGAATGTTTACGAAGTGAATAAAATGCAGTACGATATTCGTATCGGAACATTTTATTACGAGTACAATACTCGATTATAATAAGATTGTAAGACGTAATTACTCCATTTTCAGTGCCTCATTAAGCTGGGAAAATTGTTAAAAAGAAAGAACCTTGAACATTTGGTTCCGCACATTTGAACAACACTCCAAACACTCCCGCCACAGAGATTGGCACTTTTTCTCTTAATTCAGCTACTTTCTTATTTTTAAAGAATTTGGGGAAAATTGTTCTGCAATGTAGACTTAACAAAATCAAACAGACGAACAGGCACAGAAAAGAAAAGAAATAGACGAAGAAAAGCCATTCTTAACGGTTGGTTTAGAACAATTGAAACAAAAGAGTACTAACCAAAGATGGCGTATGAAAACTTCTATTCGAAAATAAGGTATTTATTTGAATTTTCTTACAAGAAGATTACGAAACGTATATTGAACGGCACACGGGCTATTCCAGAAATAGCAGAGTTGGTTAGTTATTTGCTATATATTGGCCTAAAAGCGTGAATAACTTCATAAATCATTTATTTTTTTAACGCGAGAACCCAAATTTTTCTGGGAAGCGTGTCTGTATCTACGTCACATCCTACGCATTCTGCTGTTTATTTTGTGTTCGGTAGTATTTGCGTTCGGTAGTATTTGCGTATAACCAACTAATCATAAAATGATTTTTTTAAATTTTTAACTAAAAAAACGAGGCATAAAAAATATAAAAATTTGATGTACAAATTTATATTTGTTTTTAAAAAATATAAAAATTCAGTCCGGAGACACGAAATAATCAATGAATCAATTGTAATGTGAAATGCATTTATTAAATACTACAATGCTTCGCTATTGCAGTATATTACACGTCTAACACTATTGGTCACGTGATTGTTGATCACGTTTTACGCTACTCTGTGCAAACCTTCTAATCGATAAAAGACTTTCTCGCAAGTTGGGTTTGTTCTATGTCCTTTTTTCGGACATGGTTGTCAATATACTATTGTTAAAACGTTCTTCCTCAAATTTGGGCATGTTTTCGCTATAACATTGTCTTGGATAAATTTTATTTATTTGTCCGAGAATCAAGTAATAATTCCGGCCGATATTTCTGAATAGGGGCTGAATAATTGTAGGCAGTGAAGATACGCCTAATCCTTGACTGCGGCGAGTTGCGTGGAGTTTAGAGGCGCTTGAGTTGAGTCATAAGAGAATAAATCATCAACGCTCCCAAGTGTCCGATTTAATTCAAACAACTTTTTAAACACTCTTAATTCTAATAAGAACCAAGTGTAAAAATTTCAGCGAAATCGGTCGAGTAGTTTCTGCGTCTATGTGCTACACACATACGTACATTTCTTTTTATTTACATTCAGATTGTAAATGAACTGATCCCAAAGAGAAAGAAATGGCGAGGCACTGCAGTGACATCAGTTGATGGCCTGAGCTACCCTTCGACGCGTCGCCGTCGAACAGCCAATAGCAGTCGCAAGACTCCAGCCGCGGAAGCCTCTAATTCCACCTGAGTGAGAGAATCGCGACTGCGTAGGTGGTCGTGGTTTCTGGTGGAGTCTTGTAAACGACCACCCAGACCCCAAGCGTCAAGGCGGGACTCACGTCGTTAGTCTCAACGTGGAGACGGTGAGTAGGCGACTTGCCACCGATCCTTGCCCGGGATTGGGTGTGGGGTTCGTCATCCAGCATCCTCTGCAGCAAAGCAGCAGGCCCAGATGGGGGCCATGAATCTCCCTGTCGGGGTGTCTAGGTTCCGGTGGGAGACGGGTTGGGGAACCCGAAACCCCCTGGGGCCCCCACGTGGGCACTTGGCTTCGTCGTGGCAGTGGGGGCATACAGGACGGACTTGTCCCCACGCATGTGAGTAGCGCTTGCGTTTGACTCCGGTACCGGCCGCTAGCTCTGAGTTGGCAGGGCGGCCCGACCCAGGCAATGAATGGGGTTTCCGAGAGGGGCAGCTGCGTTCCGGGGGATTCGGATCCCAACAGCGTGCGTGTCAGCCGCGGGAGTGAGAATAAAGGCAAACGCCTAGCCGCCCATTCTGCGGACTTATCTTCCTGGTAAAGGAAACACCTAGGTGCCCACTCCTGGTAAAGGAGACGATGTGCGGGGTAGTAGCCCACGCAGGGTCTAGACTGTCCGCGGGAGCCTTCGACGCCGCGCATCTTCCGCGCTCAGAGGCGCGGGCGCTGGGGCGTGCCTCTCGCGGCCGCTCCCTCGTCGCCCTTTGCGGGCGCGAGAGCGCGCGCGCGTGCCCAGGCGGCGCCGCCCTCGACGCCACGCGGTTGGCGTCAGCGCGGACGTCACCGCGCTGTTATTGGCAGGTGCCAACCGACGCCAACGCACTCGGTGCGGACGTGCGTAGTGCGTTCTCGCCCAAGGGAAAACAGACGCGGAACACGGGTACGTCGTGTGTGGTCGAAAGAGTTGGTTCGGGGCATCAACTGATGTCACTGTGGTACCTCTGACCGGGATTGATGATTGATTGTTAGCGATTCCGGGCGCGCCAACAGCTGAGGTCATTAGACCCGTAATTGCGGTGCATGTTTTTTCACTGGGAGGTGACGGTGATCTTCCCCGCGGGATGGCGAAATTCGGCCCCGACCTACCGTAGAATATAGGGGTTTCCCCAACAAGGTATCTCCCACAAGCGGGTGACCACCCCAACCGAGACAGGCTCTAAGCTCCCGACCGATCTCCCGGCATGTATCATAGCGTAGTGAATGTTAGTGTGTGTGTGTACGGGATGAGTATAGGGCAAGGAAGAGGAAGGAATGCGCGCTGTCCGTGGCTCGCTTGTCAGGTCGGAGGCACTGCAGTGATATCAGTTGATGCAGTGAACCACCTCTGTCAGTCTGACCGGGAGATCTTAGTGACAGGATTTTCCACACTAGCTTAACAGCCAGGTCGAAGTCAGTCGCGGTCTGGTGGATAATTCTAGCGCTCGGCTGCTCTGGTCGGTAGTTTTCCGTGGTTTCTCCGATCAACACCAGGCGAATGTCGGAGCAGGATCCTAACAAACGGGCCATGGACTGCGCGCGATCTTCCCTTCTTCTCCGTTGTCCTATCCTCACCCCTTACACACACACTTGCACAAATATGCACTACACTACCCACACATGCCGGGAGTCGGGAGCTTCGAGCTTGTCCCGGCTAGGACGTTGCCTAGCTGGTGGGAGATACCTGGTTAGGGAAACCCCTATATTCGACGGTAGGTCGGGGCCGAATTTAGCTATACGGCGGGGAAGATCACCGCCACCTCCTGATGAATAACTTGCACTACACTTGGACCAAAGACCTGAGCAGTTGACGCATCCGGAATCACTAATAAAACAATCAATCAACGAAGTGTGTGTGGTCGGTTTGATTAGTTATAAATAGAGATTCGAAGTCGAAGTTTTCAAAACATTCATGATTTTATGAGAAATGCAGATCAACGGGATATTGTTGCAGTAAATGAGAACATTGAAACTAGTTGGCCGATGTTTCGAAATATTTTTATTCCCTCCTCACTAATGGTGGTAAAATATTATACCAACAACTCTATAGATATGCCAATGGAAATTACAACATATTTGTATTTGTATTTCGCCACTATATGTCCTGTAAAGGGCAATAGGCCTCGGCGCCATTAGATCCCGGGGTTGCTAGTCGGTCACCAACCAAGAACCCGCGATGAATTCGTTTAACCTTCGTGACTTCACGTAGTTAACGGATTCGGCTACTGACGCCGGTTTCGCTGTCGTGGCCTTTCAGTAGAAACATCATAGCATTCGCCTGGATGACCGAGGGAAAGCATGAAAAAAAACCCTCAGGATGGGCGGCACGCGAATTGAACCGGGGCCTCCCGATTGCGAAGAAAGCGCGCTACGCCTTGAACAACTTCGCTTGGTATTACAATGTAAGTGCTTAGTAAACATAATGATGACAAACTGTACTAACATTACTACAAGATACACATATGGTTACAAGCTCTCAAAAACATTGCGACAAGATTCCTACACAACTCCTGATGAAGTGGTTACACTGTGACGGTCCATCTCGCACACGTTCACCTCATGCTTTTATAAAATTATCGATGTATTTAACAACGGTTTTTCGAGGCCGATGTGTTTTAACATTGATGTTTTATGTTCGAACTTTTACGCATTAACATCTTATTTTTAATAAAAAAGCGCTGTCGTAATAAAAGACTATAATAATTTTCAGATATTCGTAAATTCAACATTCTTCAGGCCATAGTGAAATAGGAAGAAAAAAAATCAAGTTTTTGGGGATAAATTAAATATACATTATTTTTAAGTTATCCAATGAGACAATAAGTGGTGTGTTAATAGTCCTAATCTTTTCTGCCTTAGTTTAAATGAAAATTATTAAATTAAATTAATTTAAATTAAAAATTAATATACATTAATCGTTACTAATCCAGTCCTAAAAACATCGATGTTTTATTAACATCCATGTTTTAATTTTGAATGTCAATGTTATGTTGGCGATGTTGCATTACTAACAAGGCAGCGGTCACACCGGAGCTAATTATGGTCGAAATTTCAGTCGTTCGACGTCGGACGTTGTCGTCCGATTTGCCGCATTCTTTCAATGTTGGTATACGGAACGGTCATAGAGAACCCAAATTCCCTCTTCGACGGCGCCCGAAATAATAGGCTGTCGAACGAAGATCTGTTACGTTCTGTCGGTTCCTTTTGCCCGAAATTTGCTGGAGAGTCAAGGCCTACTGCAATATCAAGACCATCTGCTGTGTGCTTCTCATAATGTGTGTAGCTTATTTTGTATCGTGCATCTTGGAAATGTTTTAAAAAATGAGCTGTGGAATTATTGGAATATTCGGTAGATTTCAGGAGTAACATTTGGTTGGTTTTCGGATAAAAAAAGTCAGAAGTCGCCCTACTTTCGACTGTAATGTTATATCGTCTTGACGCAATCAGAGGATTGAAAATCCACTCTTAACCGCTGGGCCCGTTAAGGATTTAACAGTTTGCCGTATGATTAGAACAATCGAAACAAATGAATTTTAGCTAAAAGTTGCTATTTATATTTGTGATATTTCTTGTGTATATGTTATTTTCTTACAAGATGGTATTACGAAAAAGTATTCAATGGCATGCCTGAAACCACGACTGCTGTTTGCTGTTTATCAGCTTAATAAGGTTAATTACTGTAACATGACACTGTTCAGTTAAAAACTTGTTTTTTAGGGGGGGTAAATCTTCGGTGTTCCGTTACAATCCACTTGAACGAAACAAAATCTTCGCATCAATTCACTGAATCTAAGAAGTGTGTACTTTATTCCATGATTTCTTTATGATTCAGAAGCAGATCTCGTTGAACCTTCAGTCTACACAGAACAATGCTAATCATGCACAGTTTCAATTTACCACTTCAGGTCCCACAGATTCTAAAAGACAATGTTGGTATTATATATTATCTTCGTGTCAAATATGGAAGATGAGCACACAAACAGTGCAGTGGTCAGTTCACACCTTGGATTAGCCACGAATTCACGCTCTTTAGCGCATTTCAGCACAATGGGGTTTACACGGGATGACTAAAGGAATTTTTTGAATTGTCACCTGGATACTAAACGAAATCTCACGGCCAATTATCACTTTTACAACCAATTGCGTCAATAACAACAATATTGACAGCGATGACGTCAGTAACACAAGAAACAAAAACAAACTGCCGTCACAAAAGTGGATTTCGTCTTTCAAAGACCATTTCATTTCATGAATTTGTGAGCAATTTCCTACCGGACAGAACTAATTTCTTGCCTTTTGGAGCTCACTGATACACTACTGCACCCGAAGTGCGATAAAGATTCAACTATAATGTACGAAAACGATCCACTGCGTACATTTGTACATTTCTTCATTTCCTTTCCATTCACATATTCAGAAAGTGAATTTGGAAAACAACAATCGTGATCCGAATTTTATATTGTGCAATTATTATAGTAGCCTAATCCGTTAGTTATGTAAACCATTAACTGTTCACGGATAAATGTCCGTTCTTGCCAATTGGCAATATTTAATTTTAATTGTTTAACTCGATATCAATCCTGATTTGGAACTTTATCAGAGCTATACTTTGCTAGTTCTTATTTTTCCATTTATGAATTAAATTTATTGGGAGCAAAATAGAAATATCCATTTTTTTTATTTTTAGGGGCTGATGATTCTACGGCATACACCGTAGATTTGAAATTTGACAACTTACTGATTTATTAAATTTAACCGTTTCCAATTTCAAAATAAAAAAGAAACGTTTATTTACTGCAATAATAACAGAAACTTTACACAACAATTTGTAATTAAAGAATTCGATACCAAAAGCTCTTTCAACATGTCCACATTCCGTCTGTACTTCCGTATTCCTTTCGTCTATATTCCCAAGACATCCAACTTATCTGTGTACTCCTAGACGTCTCCTTCTCTTCTGTTTTTCATGTATACCTTTCGTCTATACTTAAAGACGTCAAACTTTCGTCTGTAATCCGAGACGTCTACCTCTCTTCTATACTTCAACACGTCTACCAATCGTCTTTCTTCAAGACGAGAAACTTTCATCTGTACTCCGCGACGTCTACGTCTCTTCTACACTTCAACACGTCTACCAATCGTCTTTCTTCAAGACGTCAAACTTTCATCTGTACTCCGAGACGTCTACCTCTCTTCTACACTTCAACACGTCTACCAATCGTCTTTCTTCAAGACGTCGAACTTTCGTCTGTACTCCGAGACGTATACGTCTCTTCTGGTCATTGATTTTTCTTCTTTGCCCCCTCACCGTCTCTGCAGTATCCGAACCATTACCAACATGTATTTTAATCGCAAGTAAGCCGCGTAAATAAATGTCATCTTGATCTCACGGATACGCTGACATCAGTCGGAAGCGGAGGCCCGATAGCCTCGCCACATAAAATAAGGCATCATTGAATTTGAATTGAATTTAAAAGTTTCACAAACACATTCCGAAAAAAAAGGGGGGGGGGCAAAACCGGATTCCTAGGCTATGGCCTGGCATACGGTTGTACCATTTTACGGAACCTACTGCGGCTCCGCCTTCGCTGCGACTCGACGCCAGGGATCCGCTTGCGGTCCGCTCCACCCACATGCCCCGCGGCGGAGCGCCACTCCGCCCCGCCGCTTGACGTCAGCGACCCAGCCTCATCCGGGAGCTCGGGTGTCGCCCCCGACCGCTGCCTCTCAGTGCACGCCACGCACCGGCGGAGCGGCGCTCAGAGCTTCAACGGCAACGCCAAAGCTCCCAGCCTGTTCTTGGGGGTTCGTAACGTGGCGGGTGACATTAGGTCATTTTTACACCTCCTGCCTTATAAAATGAATCTTTATAACAGTGATAAGCACATGTCCGAGGCCATGAGCCCCGTTGAGAAGGACGTCGCGAATTAATTAAAAAGATTCATTTTACAAGGCGGGGGATGTAAAAACAACCTAATGTCATCCGTTACAAAAGCCCAAGTATAGTACCCATCTCTCAGTTGTGCAGCCAGTAAGAACTTCGTGTATGCACCGGCTGAGGTGGCTCAGGGCGCTGCAGTGCTTCTGACCAGAAAGTTCCAGAGTTCGAGTTCGATGATGGCAGTATTTTCGTCACTACCTATTCAACCGCTGCTTGGAGGAAAATTGTAGCAACCGGCTGCTCTGCTCCATTCTTTTACGTGGTTTCTCTTATCAATACCAGGCGAATGCCGGAGCAGCACCCTAACAAACAGACCAGGGACCGCGCGCGATCTTCCTTTCTTTTTGCTTGTCCTATCCTCACCCCTACACTAATACACGCACTGCACTACCACTTGTCTGGAGAACAGTCGTGAGCTTAGAGCTCGTCCCGGCTGGGGCGGTGTGTCGCTGGTGGGAGGTACTTGGTTGGGAAACCCCCACAAGCCGACGTGTAGATCTCACCTTTCAGCTGAAGAAGATCACAGCCACATCCAGCAATGAAAACATGCACTACACTAATGGGGGCTAATGGCATTGGCAGTGAACGAGCCCAGAAACACCAATCAATGAATCAAGATATTATAAATTATTCAATCGGAAAGTTTCAGGCTTGCGCACGGGAGTTGGGAACCTTCGTTTGCGCCTGCGAATTGCGCTTATGTTGGCGGTACATAGAGTTGTTGGTTCGAACTCCCCTTAAGGCATTCATGTTCTCAGTTGTGGAGTGCTTTTCCAATTCACCATGTGACACTTCTGAACACGGATGTTCAGGGAAGTTAAGATAAGAGGATTGAAAATATGCGATGTACTGGGCTCTCGAACTTGTCTTGTCAGCGTACAACCTGACGACAAGCTTACGTACAACCTGACTTCTTAACATTCATCCAATCCAAGCACCGACGAGCTCACGAACCACATTGGGTCTTGACTACCCGGACTTACGGGTCACGATTTGTGAACAACGCGAACGAAGGAGTCACATCGGCGTGAAAGATGCAAAGGAAAGAAACAAAATGGTTGTGCTTAGAATTACTACGTCTCTTCAGAGGTGGGGGCCGTCACTAGATCCAGTCGATGTGAAGGGGAATACATGGGGAGACGTCCTTTCATGATTTATTGATTATTTCGAATTTCCGGGCACGTCAACAGCTACAGTCATTTACTCCTTTACTTCTCTTACGAGAAGTGCAACTTATCACGGGATGAGATGGTGTTCGTCCCTCGCTGGGTAGTGAGGCCCAGTACCGACCTACAACTCGGCTTTTTTTAAAAATTTGCATAGCTCCCACTGACGAGGAACAGCGCCAGTCGGGACAAATTCTAAGCTCCGACTGACCTCCGTAAATGTGTGGTCGAGTGTAAGTGTGAGTGTAAGAAAGGGGTGAAGAGAAGGAAGAGACAAGGCAAGATAACGCGGGGGCCGAGTATTAGGATAGCGCTAGAGCGTTCGTCTGGTATTGATAAAAAAACCGCAGTAAACTACTGACCAGAGCAGCAGGTCGCTAAAATTCTCTTCCAGACAGCGACTGAATTCGACCTGGCTGACAGGGTAGGGTCGAAAATCCTACCAACGACGGGACTCGAACCCCTAGGACCTCCAGGTAAGCGTGTCTGCTGAGACATCAGTTGATGCCTTGAGCCACTTCAGCTTGTCAATCCATGAAGTTCTTATTGGCTGCACAGCAGACAGTTGGGAAATTTTATCTCTCTTTTCTTGTATCACGCTGGGTGATTCACATGTGTTGCACCTATTACCCAAGATTGTTCTGATTGGAGGTACAAGTCTCTATATTCGAGAAGGTTAGAGTAATTATTTATTCACCTATGCTTCAAGACATCCGAGTATTCCTTGTACCTTTTTGTCGGGTACAGCGTCAGCTTTTAACATATTACTACGATGACCTCGCACACCGGACGAAATTAATTACTAGTGAAAAACATATCCGCTTGACTCAGCTCTGTTGCATTAATATGTGGGAATAGAGGAAGCTGAAATGTTAGAGATTACAATTTCTTGTAAGAAATAAATCTGGGACATCCGTGAATTTCAGAGACGCTTTCGAACAAAATAATGACTCTGTGAAATGAATCCGAGGGGGAAATGGCAATCATATTTAAAGTTTTCCGCAATCTAATACTTATTTCAGGTCAAAGAAACATAATGAAGGTTTATTCAGAATCAACATTATCCCGAAGGTTGTTAAGTCTGGTTATCACCAGCTATTTGCAATATTATATTACTGACATACATTTCATGACTTTTTGCCCTGCGAATTAGGAATAATTTTGTCCGAGCAAACTTTTAATTGTCAAGATGGGTCCAGAATACTCCTTTGTACTACTACTAATACTTCTTTGTAGATCAACTTGTTTTCTGACCGCAAGGTATTCAGTCAAGTGAGCGTATGCGTTCGCAGGGTAGAGGGGGGCGGGTGTGCCATTTTTACTACGGTTCCAGCTCCCGGCAACACTCTCCTACGGATTAACAGTGTCGGCCCTCTGTCAACGCTGATGGCTCTTACTCCATTCTGTCAGGTGGCTTCCTAGGGCGACCATGCTACTTGCTCATGTTATTCTGCCTCAGAATTTCACCTTCTTTACCTTTGTCATCCTTCCTATATGCCCCTCTCGCTCCCCCTCCCCCCCCCCACTACCGCACTGTTCATTCTCCACCAATCCCGTCCTGCCCGCTTCTTACTAGCCGCTGCCTCGACCAATCTCGCTTAAGGTTCCCACCCTGCAAGGCGGCCAAATCAGCCACCTGGCAGCACTGCAGCCCTGAAGAAGGCCGCAACATTGTGCCATGTCTTCCCCCAAACATTTTGAAGGGATCCTTTAGCCTCACGTAATAAAACATGTAAGGCATTATTTTCGTAAATATTTTAATTTTCTGAATTTCCCCTTTTAAACTGACAATTTGAGGAATTAATGTAGACTTCTTCATTTGGGGAAGAAGCACTCAAAGCCACCTGGCAATCTTGCCAATAGTTCAACATCAACTGTATTGTATGTTGAACATAACATATTGTTGTTCAACATAAAATGAATTTATTAATTGAGTTAATAAAGTCAATGCTTTCATTATCCTCATAGTGCTTGTGATATACGTCGTTTACATAAATAAAAAAAACATTTAATGGAAAAGCGGGCCCACAAATGTAAGTTGCCCTCGTTCATGTTTTACGCCTACGACTGTGAGAATGCCAGCGCATTGCTATGGGAGGGTAGGGAGGGCTGCCCGGCCGGCACTTACCCTGGTGGCCAGCGAGCTGCACCCAGGGGTGCTTCCCCTGCTTGTTCTTGTAGGTCTGGAAGAACGGCGTCCACTGCACGATGCTGCGGAGCTTCCGCCATCCGGAGGGCTGTGGAAGAAATGGGCTCCGTTAATTGCACATTCACATCTTTTTAATACAAGGTGCTGTCAACTTGTAAAGTCTCCGATTTCTTACTTTCTCGCTACCGGTTACGCAGTAGAGACAGTCACGTAATGCTGCGCGAAAAAACGGCAAATTTTCGGCCGAAAACTCTTATTACAGGGCCCTGGTAACGAAAAGTGGATAAATCCAGATGCTAAATTTATAAAAAAAGCCCTCTAACACGTGGTGTAGCCAGAATCCATGTTTTGTGGATTCTTGATACCGAAAAATAAAATGACGACAAAACGGCTGTCTATCCGTCCGTCCGCCCCCTTTCCGTCCGTCCGTCCGTCCCTCCATCCGTCCCTCCCTCCGTCCGTCCCTCCGTCCGTCCGTCCGTCCGTCCGTCCGTCCGTCCGTCAGTCCGTCCGTCCGTCATTCCGTCCGTCAGAATAAGACGGACTTACTGACTTCGGTGAGTACTTAGTGAGTCTACTTAGTGAGATAGGTATATAAACTAACCCTGGCCAAATGGTTAGTGACTGCTAAGTCAACTAAGTCAAATCTGACGTTGAAGTGCCATGTGCTTGAATATTTCTGAGTATCAATTAATAATACTGAGTCGAATTAGTGAGAATTCGATTGACGACTAAACATCTGTCCGTCTGTCTGTGAACAACGCTAGCAGCTAAAGCGTTCAGCCGATTTCCTCCAAAATTGATATTCCCCAATCAATCTGGCTGATGTCGCGGCCCCTTGAATTTGAAACCGATATTTCAATTTTGGAGGGATACTAAACATTAAGCCCCTGGGACATTTTCAAATTTTTCAAAATAATGGTTCCTTCGTTTTTGATTAAATTTGTAGTTAAGAGTGTCAAGGAAGTTTATGGTGCAGGTCTCAAGTTCGTTGAAAACCCTAATTTTTCGAAAATTACAGAAGTTCAAATTTTTTTCGGCGTCTTCCTACAACTACAATTAAGAAGATAAGAGTTTTTCCTTAATGAAATCTGTTCCTTAAAGATAGATTATGTAATAACGTCATGTACAATTTTTCGAAATTTGAGTACTTGTCACGTATTTGTACATGAAAACAGGGTGAGAAAGTATGTGTTGTTTTAACATTAATAGTTAAAATTGGTATCAGATTATTAAACTAATAAAAACTGTGAATTCAATAACTAAAGGAAAGGTAATTAATGGCCTTCAATAATTTTCGCACTGACGCAAATCCTTAATCACATGACATAAAACTAAATATCAAAAAATTGTCAAATGACCTCGACATACAACTAAATGTGAAAAATTAATGTCAAATAACGTCAGGTCAGATATTCATATCGGTCTGCTAAATTCAATCGAGTACTTAAAGTCAGGCATTCAGTGTGCCACATATTTTCGCTCCCCGTATGAATATTGTTCATGCGTGTAGGATAAGGTTTCTTGGGGAAACTCGTGCCAAACCCTACCTACTTTCAGAGATAGCGTGTTATCAAATATTCCGAACGCTGCTTACTTCTATTTTTTTCTTCATAATTTAACTATGTTTTACTGTAAAATAGAGGGGTAAGAATTTCCGAGCTTAAGAATTTAAAAAATATTGGTGCATAAAAAACATCGCTGGTAGTCGAAGATGATTCCTGAAGACCCATGTAGCCAATTACCTTCACAAGCTGTTTTTAAAAAAGTGAAAAGCTGATTTCATCACTTCGATTGCTGAAATCTGTGTTGGAGATGGCAGAGCCAATTTTGTCACTCTGAAAATTTGTTCCTCCCCTTTTTTTCATTTTAAATATAATGAGAAGGATAACGAAGATACCCCAGCCATGTCAAAATAACCATCGCCCAAATGTTTAGAGAGGTGACGCAAAATTACTTTGCGGCCTCTGAAATTGAACTGCGTCATGGTATGATAAAAATAGGATTACTTCATATTTCTGAACAATTACGATTAATTGTGTTAAAAGAGCACCTACATTCTCGCATTATTTCTAACTTTTGCAATTCTCGAAAATAAGAGTTAAGCGAAAAGGAAATGTTTACTCTATTCGCAGGAAAAAGTAAAAGAAACTATTCGGAACCAGTTTTTTAAGAAAAATATTTTTGTAAATTTCACTAAATTCATCCACAAATCAAGTGAAAACTATCCGTTGTTGTACCATCCATGTAAAAATTGTACACGATTACATTTAATATTTTTAAAATTTCATTTAAGAAAGAAAACTCCATTATCAATTTAGTACTTCACAATGTTAATTTTTTGCAATTTTCGAAAATAGAGAGTTAGCCGAAAATCGGAACTGCACCATTTTTTTACCGACTTTTGACACAAGAAAAAAGCTTCAAGAATAAATGGGAGAGTATTTGAGAAAATAGTTGTTTAAGAATTGCCAATATTTCGCGGAAATAAAGCAAAAACTACTCATATTTTCGGAAAATTATACAGGAACATAATTCAAGTTCTGTCTTCTTAGACCACGTTTCTTTTAGAGAAAGTATCTATTTTCAATATTCGCGTCATAGAAAGACAGCAAAAAATTAGTACTTTTGCAATTTTCGAAAATTCAGAGATTAAGTTCAATCAAAACATATGGAGCAATTCTTAAAGAAGTTTGATAATATTGATTATGAATCATGTAAAAAATCAAAATATCCAAATATCACTCCCAAAAATCAAAATATCGATTTAGAACTCGCAAGGCTTCATTGAGATCGATCGGGGAGTATCAATTTTGGGGAAAATTGTTCGAACGGTTTAGGTGCAAGCGTTGACGACAGACGGACGGAGAGGCGGACGACTCTTTCTGCCAACAATCGATGTTTCGGTATTAAGGGCCACGTGACTCGGATTCCGACAACACGACGTGCTAGGAGAAGTAATTTTCTACATATAGGAACTAGATTTATCCACTGTTTCGATATCAGATCTCCACAATACCATGGTGGAAATAACACAGTGTTATTTCCACCATGCACAATACAAGTATTTCTGCCGCAGCAGACTACAATATTTTTCCTTTATTAAAAAGTTTAAAGCAATAAAATATCTTATTTATTAAACTGATTATAATAAGGCTTAACTATTAAATGTAGATCTAAAAATGTAGACTACTGATTGAAGCAGAAAATATTATACATAATGGATTTATACAGGAAAGAAATGCTTACTACCTGTTCAGGCATTGCTGAAACGTCTAACAAGTCCACGCAGTTACACTTCATCAACTGAAATTACCAATCGAAGAACTAAAATGGAAAACGCATTTTAATTCTGGGAGCCTTATCAATTATCTTATCGTAAAATCAGACAATACAAAGAAATAACACAATAGAAGACGACACTTCTCTACCACCAGGCGTAATTTCTTGGATTGGTCACACTGACCGAGAAACATTGGACAAAGCAAGATGACCCACGATAAGATAAAACATGTATTTAAGAAATATTTGATTTGTTGTGATTTATTTTCGTCAAAAAGCAGTAAAACTGTATATCAGGGAGGGAAAGAGCAGTAAAAATAGTATGGGGAAAAAGTATAATCTGTGCACAATTTCTTCAGCTTCAGTACCTCTTCCCCGCCCTTTTACTATACTCGTACATAGTTGAATGATAAACACCATCAAAGCGAGGTTAGCAACATTTGAAAACCTTACATTTTCACTCCCGAGTTATCGACCGAGAGCGGTGGCTCAGTGCATCAACTGATATTACTGCAGTGCCTCTGACCGGGAGGTTCTAGATTCAAGTCCTGACGGCGGCAGGATTTTCGATATTAGCTTGTCAGCTAGATCGAATTCAGTCGTCTGGAGGAGAATTGTAGGCGGCCGGCTGTTCTGATCGGTAGCTTTCCGTGGTTTCTCCGATCAACACCAGGCGAATGTCGGAGCAGTATCCTAACACAAAGGCCACGGACCGCGCGCGATCTGTCCTTCCTCTTGCTTGTATCCTCGCCCCTCACACACACACTTACACTAACATGCACAACACATGTCGGGAAACCGGATGGGAGCTTAGAGCTTGTCGCGGGTGGGAGGTGGTGCCCCGCCGATGGGAGATACCTGGTGGAGTAAACCCCGCTAATCGACGGTAGGTCGGCGCCGGATGTCGCCATCCAGTGAGGGAAGATCACCGCCACCTCCCGATGAAAAACATGCACTACACGTTCCGAAATAATGAACATAGTAGTTGCCGCGCCCGAAATCACTAATCAATCAATCAACCGAGTTATGGAAAATTTATTTGCATCGGTAAACAATTTACAGATCTGATTTTATAGTATTGCAATAGCAAAGCACATCCCTCGTTCTACTACTACTCTAACACATTAACAAAAGAAGAGCTCAACAAAGCTTGTGCATCATAAAAAATTCAAGATTAACATTAGAATAGAATACTTGTGCTAATCTGTGAATGAATGGATTTATTTTACAACTTTGTAAATACTACAGTTGTATTCTCTTAACAATGAAAATAAAATAAAATAACTGAATACATTACAAGTAGTGTACAATACATACGCTACATATTAAGCCCTTTCCTGTATTTCTCAACCATACCAATTTTTTCATTATGCACTCTAATATCCACATTACCTTATCCTAAAAATTCCACCTTTACCACATTCTTCCTTCCTTAAAAACCAGACATCTCTCTAAAATATGTTCCCAATCTTCCATCTCACAGATCCTACATTTCCCCCTCACGATTCAGCAAATATCTACTCGCTCTCGTTTCATTTCCTAACCTATATCTTCTATATCTATGTTGTTTCTAAGTGTTTCGTAATCTTCCTTCAATAACGGATCTTTATAACTTTGGATCAATTCTTGGTGCTAATTCGTGTTGGCACTAGGGTTGCTAACTGTCGTTTGGGAGGACAGTCCTCCATTGAAGCCAATTGTCCCAAACTGACTCATAGTGGGGATTTTCATTGTTGTTTACATGTGGAGAATAAACTATTGCTGATTTGTATTCTATGTTCATTTTCTGAACGTAACAACTTGAATGTTGCAATTTTTGAATTGGTACTCACCAATTGCACCTTAATAGAAGTGGCAGTGAATTCACTCGCCCATCCCATTACTGCGCTGGAGTCAGAGGTTCACAGAATTCGCCTGCGGAGACCAACTCACGAAAAGTTCTTTGGCAACCCAATCACGTGTGGTTCGATAACTAAAACCATTCGTCTCTAACCGATTCTATTGCCGCCTTCTCTCCTAGACTACTTGATTCAGCTCACTGTATTAACACAACGCGCTTTCAGAAAGTGTCAATTTCTTTGGTGCTGGAACGAAAGAGAAGAGTCGAATGACTCTTAAATTACATAACATATACACCATACGAAACAAATCAATTCGCTTACAGAATAGACCCTAGCACCTATACAAATGAACAAAGTGGGAGTTGGATAGTACTTCTCACAAACAATAATTATTACACAAAAAGTCTTTGAACGAATCTTCACAATGACTCCTCACAAGTGAGAGGCTGTGTGTATATCCCAATTCAATGGCCACTAAAGATAACCATGGAGATAATTTAGCGCAGAAATTAAATGATCAAATAATGCAACTCTTTCAGACTACGTTTGAAGATTGCAAAAATATCCATTGATCTTGTAACAATGCAAGGTTAATGTCAATTGAATACGGTATTATTTTTCGAATACCAATGTATGTAGTAACAGCTAATAAATCATGTATACCCTTTTTAACAGAAGGGAAATCTAATGCGAATTATCTTTCATTAAGTGCTGACAGAAAACTCAAAAAAACAAACAAACAACTACTGCATTAAAATTTAATTTCAATATTCCAAATCAGGAAGCCTCCTACAGAAATGTTTTCAGTGAAATATTCATAAAGCACACTAGCTATTCGTTAGCCGTGGCTGCGAATTCATTTTCCACAAATACCTATCAAGGAGCCCCCGCTCGACTTGAGCATTCTCTTTACACGGATACATGCATACATGCATATATACATACATGCATACATGCATACATACACACATACATAAGTACATTCACACATACATACAAGCACACACGCCTCTTGTGTCCGGCAACACTGTCACTTAAACGCTTGGCGAGTGGCGTAATTTCTAGTAACATTGTATGTGTTACAAACTTTCGGATGACATTTTGGAGAACGCGAACCCTACACGCTTTTTTCATGTAAGATTCATTCCATGTAGAGGTCATATTCTAACATGTGCTAACGGTGAAGTGTGACATATTTGAAAGCAATCGTTACACATTGTTATGGAACTCTCGCTCTTTCCATTTTTATATATCACATCCATTTTTATATATTAAGATTAATCACAACAAAATTATCTTTTAAAATACTAATCCAAGTCTAATATTTAATTACCCTTGCCAGAAAAATTGTTCTTAATGAAACAACGGATCAAAGGGTAGGAAAGGGATTCTGGAGCTAAAGAAAGCGTGCCCAAGTTATACTTCTCCAAACGTCGCATAGAGTTTTCACTGTTTTTTATGAAAATAAACTCAAATCAAAATGAACTCAAATCATGTAAGGGCTACAATGAATTTGAAAATTGTATTGCATCAGTGTAAATTCGTAATTTCCATGCCCAACGAAGAACAGAAGGCAATAATGAGAATCCATAAATAATGGGGAATTTTAGTTGTGAAAACAAATTCAAATAATATTAAAATAAGAGAAACACAATGAAAACTGACAATATGCGGAAAAAAATCTTAAAACTCAAAACACTTTAACCAATTTCTAAAAAATTGCGATTTCCTACAAAGTACGTAGATTAAAATATCTAAGTACGAATGTAGCAAGAAACACTCAACATTAATAAATATTTATTTCAGTATTACCAAAGCACTGACCGATTTGAGAATGAAGAAATGGGTACCTTGCTCAAACTGTAAACTGCTGAGTGTAAAGTTCAAACTTATGTCTGAGTTTCTTTGGCTCCCCTCACATCACGCATTGTTAGGAAATAATGAGATAAACAGACACGGCAAATATTAATAGTATACTAGATCTGGCACTATTCCAATGATACGTTATCAATGAGTTCAAAGCGACGAAATTATTTATCGATTCTCTGCACTGGGAATGAAGTCAAGGTTATTATTTTTGGAAATTCTGTTCAGGTTTTGCGTACTTCCAATAATAAATAAGACCCTACTTATTTAAAGTGTGCAAAAGATCTAACTAGTAAGTTTTTGCTACTATATTTCAGACTTAACAAGTAATTAGGAATTTTTAATCATTGGAGGAAAATACCAAATACTCTTTTATCTCAATGCGAACATTTGTATTTTTCATAATAATGCTTAAATATTTAGTCAACAACGGACACTTTAAAAACACTCTTCAAATTAAGTGGTTTATGTCACAGAAATGTAAGTAGGCCAGAAGAATTTAATTTGCAAACAAAAAACGCGTTTCAAGTCATTTGCTACAAATTTTTCTACGCGAAAGGCAAAAATTTTAAGTTTCAAGAAAGCACACATGTTTTGATGATGAATAAAATATCAAAATCACTGAATCCACGTATTAATCTTGTAAGATGTGATTCGGCATTTTGTTTGAGTTCTTTACGTGTAGTTTGTGTTATCTAGCTATTTTGATAGTGCATTATAGTGCGTTATTAAACAAATTAATCAAGGTACATACAAAACAGTTTTTAACTATATTTTTAACTCATTAAATACCACAATATTCGATTTTCATCGGTCAATGTCACTCGGGATGAATCAAGAGGTAGGGGGATTTACGATAGATTGAAGACGAGAAGTGCGTTCTAGAATGATTGAAAATATTGATGCACTTTTGATTTTTAATTGAAGAAAGTTTACCCACTTTTTGCTATGGTGATATCTGAAATATTTTTTGAGAAGTGTCCCTTTACGAATACTTGTGTATGTGCGAACACGAGCGGATCCAGAACGTATTTTTACAATGTAAGTCCGAATCCCACCCCATCAATATTTTTGAAATACTATTTTGTTAAAGAAAGTCAGATTTTGATTTTGAAAAAAGAAAATTCATTACGAAAATACTCTTTTACGTTTGAGATGCTTAAATGGGGTAATCTTTTTTTATTTTACTCAATTTATTCAGAACAAGCGTTGACTTTGGGACAGAGGTTATGGCGTCTTCCCAAAGCAGAGGCGAATCGAGAAAGTATATCAGGTGTGTATGTGTGTGTGTGTGTGGAGGGGGAGGGCGGGTATTTCAGTTCACACCAAACATAATTTTTTTTAAAACGTTGTCTTTCATTACTAATCTATTATATAAACTCCCTTAATTTCACAAATTGCCAGCTATAAATGGAGGGGGTCTAAAATGAGTATATCGAAATTGTCTTTGTTTTGAAACGTTACAAATGGTTATATATTTTTTATTTCCGGTATTCTGCCTGCAATTGTATTAGAGGTTGTTGACAATACAAATTGCAGAGAATTAGTCGTGTTTAAACAACATTAGGGCAATGAATAACGTATAAAGAACATACGGAAGTTTCATACAAAAAGAGTCCAAGTTCTCGCATAGAAGACGTCAATCTGAGGCGGACTCAATCTGAGGACCTATATTCGAGAAAACATGGTAGACGTTTTTAATGTTGGCATTAAACTAATGGCTCGTAACAGCAAAAGTGCTAAATGGGGACTCCAAAACTAAACAAAATGTTTTTTTAAATAGCCCGAATACTGTTTTATGAATAGTGCAATAACAAACTTGTAGTACAGTATATACGATTACACAATTCAACAGCCCTTTTCATGAGCCCTTTTCAAAAGGTTGGGTCTTTATGACACATCTCGTGGATAGCAAATCCTTAATGACGGGCGGCGTCTTCTTTAGAGCCTTGCTGTCACATGACATCAGCCGTGCCTTAGTAGTGACGAAATGATTATGAGAAACGAAACTAAATGATTTTCCAAAACGTGGCACGCACAAATAGACTAATAAATGCTTTGGTGCGCCTGCCTCGTGCAGTATGCGAATAGATGGAATAACACAATCTAATGTTTGCATTTTTCGTATCATTGTGCGTTGTCCAAATCGAAACTGTTTCCTCGTTTTTTTGAGTTACTGGGCACCTAATGAAACCATAGACACCTCTTACATGACCAGAGGTTTTGTAGTTTTCTTCGAATTTCAGCACGCATAGGAAATTATTAATATAGATGTATAAAACATTATGAAACGATGATGTAATGAGTTATTCATACACGAGTGTGATATTACGATACCAGCGAGTATCATAAACTTTAGACGAGTAACCCAATACATCGAATTTCATACGGTACTTTTTCTACGACTTTTATAAGTTAAAGTTTTACATTGAATCGTTTCGTGGCGGTTGACATGTAGGATTCAGATGAGGCCAACTAACCCTACCCTCGCATACTGCCGCTGGTGGCTGGGTTACCAGTCCGCCTGCGAGGGAGTACTGAGCTAGTCAAATACGATTAAAGTGAAATTACGATCCAATTTATTTTAAATAATATTCCATGAAAAATACTAATAATAAAAGAAATTAAAACTGACGAGCATAATATAATATCCGATGCAATTTTAATGTACACAATCGAACGAAACATTTATTAGAACGATGCTCAATGATTGTCAATAGTTGGTTTGTAATCTTCTCTGTGATTGGTCAAGAACCTGTATCATAATGAAATCTGTATCGTAATGAGAATCATTTGCAACTGGTTGCAGACAACAAATGACAGCATTATACAATGGGAGTAGAAAAATAAAAGTTCGATAATATTTATTCTGGGTTTACGGTCTTGGATGCGTTAAGGTCTATATAAGGTAATTATTCCGAACAGAATTACATCACAAAAACCTTGGCTGAAGGGGGAGATGATCCTATATCACTCCCATGTGAAGTGCGACCCCCGCCCCCGAGAGCGAGTTATTTTCGCAAGCAGTCCGTCTATCTAGACGGATAGTTATTAATTCTACAGCTAGGTTTATGTAACCTGATAGCATTTACAAACATTTAAGTTAAGAATATTAATACAATGTAACTTTAAAAGGGTCGCGGGTTCCAGTCCCACCTTGGGCATGACCGTTTGTTCCTTGACTTTGTGTGTTGTCGCGGAGGGCCTCGCGTTCTGCTGACCCCAGATCAGAGGAGCCCGCAAGAGTGTTTGTCTAGTGTTTGGTCGAATATGCGTCCCTTCGGGACGTAAAGGGCAACCGGCTGACGGCTGGATAAAAGCCCTAGGAAAAAAAACTTTAAAAGGAACAATTATAAAATTAATATCATAAACTCTACATTTTTTGACTATCCTATACAGATATTAAAAACTAATAAATACATAACTTTTAACTACACTGCACTCCGTTTCCCTTCATTTCATTTCCCGTCACAGCACTTGCACGTCACTTCTATTCCTTCTTCTGTATTGCACTACACATTACAACACGTCTCCACACTTCAACACAAATACTACATTGAATATAATTATATTGTGTTTTCAATAAAGCAAAACATTCAGTAGTAATAATAATAATAATAATAATAATAATAATAATAATAATAATAATAATAATAATAATAACAATAATAACAACAACAACAACAACAACAACAACAACAATAATAATAATAATAATAATAATAATAATAATAATAATAATAATAATTGATTTAATAAGTCTATCTTACAAATTGATAAAGTTGACAAATATTACTAGTAAATTTACTTTTAAACTCTTCGTGGAATTGAATGCACTGCGGCCATTATTCTGCGAAGCGGAGGTAAACCACAGCGAGTGAGGCGAGCACACTCAAGGCCATCCACATTGTCTCGGCCAAATACCTCCGCGGCGTGACCTTTTCTTAGCTATTCTCCCGCCCACTCGGCAATTTGCGACACGCGGGAAAAATTCCACTCCCATGTGGAGAAGTACCGGAAACGTGAACTTCCCGGATTTAGAAGCCAGTTCGAGGGGTTGTCATGCACATCGTCTCCTATATGATTTTAGTAGTATAGATACCTCTTGCGGCTTTCATACGCGACCAATACTAATAAATGAGATCTCAAATGAAAGAGAATTTGAAGGAGACGACGAATTGCACTTTGACTTAAAAAATATGAAAGATTTGATTAAAAATTAGCATTTAAATATTCATATCAAATGCAACTCGCACCACTTGGCCGCATTTTTGGATCTATATTGTTAAATAACTTCTAAAGGAAGCGTTTTAGCGCCTTAATACTAAAATTTTGAGACCAAAGGCCACGAAGATACATTCCTCATACCGTAATCATTTTATTTCTCTATTGTAGAGAAATATGTTAGGAGGTCGATGAAGAAAAAATTAAAAAGGGGTCGATGAAAAAAAAAAAGGTTGGGAAACCTTGAGCTAGGAATATTTTGAAGAAAATTGGGACGCGTGACAAATGAAAAACTACTGTGGGACATGTTTGCATCATTCACATATTTTGTGATCATTATCAGCACACGAACTCAAATAAGTCAACAAACATTTAGGACCGGTGCCCTAACATGAACAAATTTAACTCAAACGCGTTAGCAATATTGACAAGTGTGGTACATTGCAACGCTGCGCTCGCATCGATTCTTCAGTCGATTCGTGATCGTGGTCGATTCGTAACCAGATAAATTGATTGAGAAACTGCTCCAAGGCAGCCATATCAATAGACCCTGGGGCCAACAACCAATGAGACCGCGTGCGACACAGAATAACGTATGAGTGCACTCTGACCTTTGTCCAATCGATCACAATCACAGCTAACGATCGTGCGTACTTTGCGTTAACGGTAGAGGGTACAAGCTCAACTTGGCTCATCGAACGGTCGACCTTACCGAAGCATCGCACCGGGAGCGGTGGCTCAGGGGAATCAAGTGATGTCACTGCAGTCCCTCTGACCGGGAGGCCCTAGGTTCGAGTCCCGACGGCGGCGGCAGGATTTTCGACACCACCTTTCAAGCTTGGCCGAATTCAGTCGCTGTCTGGAGGAGAGTTGTATCGGCTGGCTACTCTGATTGGTAGTTTTCCGTAGTTTCTTCATTCAGTATCAGGCGAATGCTGGAGCAGTGCCCTAACAAACGGGCGACGGACCGCGCAATATTTTCCAACCCCTTCCTTCCCTATCCCTTACACACACACACACATGCATTACACTACAACATATGTTGGGAGCCCGGTCTTGAGACTTAGAGCTTGTCCTGGCTGGGACGGTGTCCCGCTGGTGGGAGATATCTGGTTAGGGAAAAGCCCGCTAGACGACGGTAGGTCAGCGACGGATCTCGCCATACAGCGGGGGAAGACCATCGCCACCTCCCGAGCAAGAAAAGCACACTTCATTTACGGCCATAGTAGTTAACGCGTCCGGAATTATTAACAATCAATCAATCAATCAACCGAACCTTCGATTTGTCTCACTCGACTACTACGTATCCACACACCCCCACTCACCCATCCACCAAATGTCCCAGACCTCTTGGTTTCTGCGGTTGCCCCCCCCCCCCCCCATTCGGCGAGTCTCGTTATCAAATGGGAAATTATTTTTTCAGATCCTTCCACAAAATTGTTTGAGAATTCTCACCAAAACATGATTTTGGAGATTTGTCTCAACTAAAAGGCGTTTTGGGGCATCTACAAAAGTAACCAATATTCGATTCCTCTCGACAACATGATTGGTAATATTTGTAACTAGACTTATAGAAAATGCTGGAATTTTATAGAAAATAAAATGGTTTTGAGAGTTTCAAAGCACACTACAGTGGTAGAACTGTACATTACTATATACCGCATTTCTCGCCTGTCATAAAACGTTTTGTTATTATTCATTATCAGATTGACGATAAATAAACATAATTTAATAAGAAAATGTAAAAGTGCTTTAAAAAATTCTAGCGTCTTATTTTATAAAACTTCCTATGCTCGAAGACAGACGAGTTATGAATGTTTTAAATTTATTTATATTTTACACTTGTATAGCGCAATGAAAACCTACGTTTTACAATTATCATGAATTATAAAAATTGTCAACAAGAACTACGGACCGGACTAGAGGCGCGATGCAAAACTAGTTGAAAACAAAAGAACTCGCACAAGCTTAGTTCTAAATAAGCCATGTGAACTTGCATAAGAATGACTTCACCTCAGACAATGGCTCTTCAAAACACACGTCACCGATATCACGTGACCTCCGTGCTCTGCGGTGGTGTTTACAAGATGGACGTCACTTCTCGGACGTCACCAAAGAAACCAAGGTTGAGTTTGTTTAGGCGAGGAACGCCAAGATTAGGTGTCTCGAATCTGGTCTCTCCGAATCGCGGAGATAAATAGACAGGAGTTCTTAACAAAAGGCAGCAAGGAACTTTATCTTCAAGGGTGTAAACGGCGAAAAATGCGGTTTGACAATTACGGATTCGGTTACAAAGTTCCCAATATTGCGTAAACGGAGGCTACAAAAAAGAAATACATTTTTTAATCAAAGAAAACAAGTCTTTCAAACATAAGCTATGGCGCTCTTGATGAGCATAGTAGATTATTATTATTACCTTCAATATGTAATTAAAAAACTAATAAATTTTCCTCGATAAATTTGTTTATTCAATTGTAGACTTAGTTAACTAATGAAGGTTATTGATCTAATTTGTATCAAGATTTATATCCACCATATGGCAATTTATTTTTTGTTGTCTATATACCTTCTAATAATAAAATATCAAGCGTAATTTTAAGGCAGCAGTCTATCCTACTACACTTTTTGCTGAGTATTTTCATATTATTGCGAAATGTTAATACTAACTGTCGTGAACATTACTTTTATTATTTTGGTGTATATTTTTTCTTTTCATTTTGTTCCTGTGAATCTACATATTCATGTAGTCATATAATCCTACAATTGCTCTAGACCGTTGGGTTTTGTGTATTTCAAAATAAATAAATAAAATATTTTTAAAATGAAATGTTTTTACAATGGAGAACGCACATTTGATATAACGACTGAGTTTTCTTCCTTTCTAACCTTCTACTTCTTCGTTATGTTCAACACAATTCACATTCTCCTAATACACTTCAGCACAAATCATGACCTTCCATTTTTTAAAATATTTTAAAGGGTTTTGCCTGGCCAGCGCACAGCTTGTACACTTCTACACGATTGATGATAGTAGAGAGGGGGCACGCATCTTTTCGGCCCAGACTTGCAACTAGCATTGCCATTCTCGTCTTAATCATCAACACTCAAATCCAAGTCTGCTTAGAGACTGGAGGGGATTGATTACTGTCCTAAGGGATCATAATCACGGTCAAACTATCAGATCCTCTCACAATATTGATTTATTATTTCGGCACCAATAGTTATGGCCATTGGTCCCGTAAGTGCAGTGCATGTTGTATATCGGGAGGCGCCGATGTTCCTTCCTGGAGGAAAATGAGATCCAGCGCAGATTTACATCTCGGTGTGCGGGGATTTCTCACCAGATGTCTCTGCCAGCGGGGACAAACTCCGCCGGGACAAACTCAAAGCTTCTAACGGCCTCCTGGCATGGGTGGTACTGCACTGCATGTTCATGTGAGTGTGTGTGTAAAGGAAAAAGAGAAACGCGGATAAGGAAGAAAAGGTAGTGCGTGAAATATTAAGATACTGTTTTGGCTTTCACCCAGAATTGATTGACGAAACCATGGAAAACGACCAATCACAAAACTCAGCTGATATCTAACAATATTGAAATATTAACCATACGTCATCATAATTGTTATGAAAATCAAGTATATCTTACAATTTAATAATTTAACATGACTTGTTTTCAATGTTCAAGAACTAATCTAAAAGAGAAGTGGGCTCCCCTGAGTATTCTCTTGGACTGCTAGGGCATTAAGGCATCCCTGGGAATCCCCGGAAAAACTTACCGTCACCTGTAATTTGCACATAACATGGGAACGCTATGATGGTCATTACGAAAGTTGGTGGCATTACTTGACATGAAGTTTGATTTTTTGTCAAAGAAGTCATTACTTCGAGCAAAAACTTTCTGAGGTCATAATGTTTAAAGAATCTTTTAAGACATATCTAATGCAAGTCAGCCTTGAGGTTTTCAGGTTGATAACCATCGCTTCTTGAGGTTCATGAAGCATAGAGATGCAAAAATTAATATTTTGTTAAGCAATTATTACGTCATGCGAAACGTTCACAATATTACTAGAAATTTTAAATAAGACGAAACAGATACAGAAAACTTGGATACGAAAAATATCTTTCCCAGGTACACTCTCATGGTCATGTTTTGGATTTAGGTAAAGGTTCTCACTTCACGCGAGAACGTGAATAATTGCTTTTACATGACGTTATCTTCGGCATGGGACAGCCCGCTTTACTTCCCTTCCTGGCCTCTCAAGGCAGAGGAGAAATGTTCTATTGGGGTGGGGGAGCTCGCTGGCTCACGCGATTTGGGGCTACGTAGCCGTCATGTTTCTGATCCCACTCAAATGACATGTTTCTATGACGTGTTCCTTGCTCGAACGGCAGCAACTGTCACTGTCACTGCACGCGTGGGGACACCTCGACTAACTCCGAAGAGGATGATAGCTGTCGATGCCTAACAGATACAATTTTATCACATGCACAGTGGAAGATTTTTTTATGCGGTTGAGCTATAGTCCTCTTCCATTCATAGCACTGTTACAGCGAAAGATCGTTACTATTCATAGCATAACGTCTGTTTTCTGGAACACTGTTGTAACGAAAAAATCGAAAATTAAGATTTTAAGCTAAATAAGAGGAATTTTTTGACGAAGAAGACTTGATCTCTGACATTATACCAATTGCCGCTCGATAGCAGATGCTTCCAATGCAATGTTGTCCAACAATTGGGTGTTTTATAAAATCCATTTTGATACACTAAAAAGCCAAGATATAAAATATTTTTTGAAACAACTTGAATATCGTCGGTAAATGGAAAGCAAACGAAGTTGTGAATAAATCAAATCGTTCTCTTTCATAAAAAATATCTGTTCGTGTTACATAATATTTAAAAAAGTGACGATAATTTCACGATGTATGCTTGAAAATGCGTGAATAAATTGTAAGTAAATAAGTCTAAAATAAAAAATTAAATTTCTTAATGATCTTCGAAATGGGCACAACTAGATGTTACTTTTGACGTGTTTATCAAGTTTGACCTCATATGCTTCTAATGTGACCGACTTATGTGTCACATGTCTAACCATGCATGCATCCATCCATCCATCCATCCATCCATCCATCCATCCATCCATCCATCCATCATCCATACATACATACATACATACATACATACATACATACATACATACATTCATTCCGAATTTTGGATACCAAAAACTGCGTGTACCTCTTCTTCACCTGCCGTTTTGAAACAGCACTAATATACTTTACTCCTGGCGTGTGTGCAGAGTCAAGCTCAAAAGAACCTTAAACATGGACTTTTCAGGTTGAAAATTCCAGATCGAATTGTTTTTAAAACACCGATATTATAGCATCGATGATTTGCTTTTGATGTTTTCTTCAGATCGATATTTGTCCAGAAACATTGATGTTTTCAAAAAAATTCTCATGATATAAATAAAATTTCCAATATCTATTTTTTTTGTGGATTTCTCGAAACCAACAGCCATTCAGAACTGTCACTGAAGCCGAGCTCCAAACGGAACAAAACCGTTTGTTAATCGCAACCTTTTCCAATGTTATTACCTTTTTATTTTTTAAGTGCTAATCTTGTTAAACTGAATTTTGAACCTTGACTTCATAGGACATTCATTAGAAGATTAAGATGACAGTCAAATTTAAGGCAAAATATATACTTTAAACTAATATTGACGTGTTATGTATCACCTTAGAACCAGGACATTTTACTTGGGTATGTTTCATCATGCAAGAACAAACCTAAACAAGCTCCAAATAGTCCAAAACCAGTTTCTTAGAACTATCACAAATGCCCCTTGGTTTGTCTCAAACTCACAGCTCCACAAAGAATTTCAAATTGACTCCATACAACACCATATGACATACCTCTCAACCCAGTTCTATCCCTCCATACCTCAAATTCCACACCTAGACAACTTCAGACTCCGGAAAACTCCTCATAGAACCCGATTAAAAAATAGATATCCATACCAGGCATTCCTAACCAAATTTGCCGAAACAGATTGCTTTTAGAGGTGTCTGGAAAAGATTTCCTCACCCGTATTAGTTTTTAGTTTAATTTTAGGTAATTTAGAATGTAAGCAATCAATACATATGTAAAGTGTATATGTACTGAACTATGTATGATCTGTAAAAATAAAATAAATATAAAAATAAAATAAAATAAAATGTTTCATCATATTTAAAACATCGATATTTTAAACATTAGTTTTCATCGACATTGAAAACGTTTGTTGATGTACCGGAATATCCCTGTTTTGCTAAAATTAGCCATCACTCAACTTGGGTTTTTCTAACGTGGCATCTGAGGGTAGATGGAATATGGCACGACTTTGTGCGTCTTTATCGGTCCTGCCGCAAGATGTCGCATGATCGCGACCACAGTGCTGCAGATCACGCAGTGCTGCTCATCAACCGACTGTAGCAGTATGACCGAGAAAGAAACGAAAAGCCGTGCCATATTCCATCTTGAAGACATTACCCTTCATTAGCCAAGGCACAGCATCCGGCCTGCACGATCGTCGCAGTCTCCTGTTCGTATTGTTGCCGCGATTCGAATAGTTTGGTTCCTTATTCCATAATCCAAAGAGTAAAGTTAAAGAGCGTACGTCGGCAGAGCGCTGGGTGTGCGCGCGCGGCGGAGAGCGCGGTGGTGTAGGAGGCGGTGGCGGCGGCGGCGGTGTGGGAGGGCGGCCTTGGCACTGACGTCATTGTGACGCCCGAGCCGTGCGCCTTGCGTAACCCAACCCGACGCCCACCCGCCTCAGCGCCTTCGGATGCCCCGGCGCGCGCACACACACACACGCGAGCGCGGCGGGAGGTGGGTGGGTGGTAGGATAGTAGTTAGGCTGGTCGGCGGAATGGGTGGGTGGTAGGTGGATGGGTGGAGGGTGGTAGGTGGATGGGTGGGTGGATGATAGGTGAATGGGTGGGTGGTAGGTACGTGCGTAGGTGGGTGGTGGCAGGTGGATGGGTAGTGGGTGGGTGGGTGGTAGGTGGATGGGTGGGAGGGTGGTAGGTGGATGGGTGGGTGGGTTGGTGGGTTGGTGGTAGTGGATGGGTGGGTGAGTGGTGGTGTGTGCTGGGTGGGTGGGTAGTACGTGGATGCGTGGGTGGGTGGGTGGTAGGTGATTGCAGCAGTGGCGAATCCTGAATATTATTTTAAGTTTACCGCTACCTCTGTCGTTCTTTTATTTTGAGCTTTTCTTGAAATCCCAATACTATGAAATTCCTGTCCTTTAAAAATTCGCTCCTATAATAATTATACAAACAGGTATGTGGCGGTGATCTTCTCCCGCTGGATGGCGAGATCCAGCGGTGACCTACCGTTGGCTAGCGGAGCCTACCCAGGTATTTCCCACCAACGGGCACGGCCCCAGCCAGATAAGCTCTAAGCTCCTGACCGGTCTCTCGGCATGTATAGAAGTGTAGTGCATGTTAGTGGAAGTGTGTGTAAGCGGGGAGGATAGGACAAGGAAGAGGAAGGACAGATCGCGCTCGGACCGTGGCCCGTTTGTTACGGTACTGCTCTGCCATTCGCCTGGTGTTGATCGGATACACCACGGAAAACTACCGATCAGAGCAACCAGCTGCTAGAATTCTCTTCCAGGCAGCGACAGTGCTAGAGGTCGGTTGGGTAAGTGGGTGCGATGATACGTGAGCGTAGGCGTGTGCGCGTGTGTGAGTTGGTTGGTTTATCGGGTGAGTAGGCGGGTGAGCAGGGACAAGTTGAGGAATCCCAGAGAAAGGGTCGAGGGTTTCCGCTCAGAGACAAACCCGCCTTCGTGTTGTTTTGGTTGATTGATGTTCCGGGGCACGTCAACTGCTATGGTCATTAGTTCCGTTAGGGTAGTGATGTTTTAACCCAAAAGGTGGTAGTGATCTTCCTCCGCTGAAGAGTGAGATCCGCCGTAGATCAGATTGCAGAGGATTCCCCCACGAAGTATTTCCCCCAGCGGAACACTGCCTCAGCCCCTCTTCCGTCACGTGTAGAAGTATAGTCCGTATAACTGTGTATGTGCAAGGGGAGAGGAAGAGAAAAGGAAGAGGAAGGAAATTTCGCGCGTGGTCCGCACCCTTACCCCCCTACCACCATCCCCGCTTACTCTCTTACCCAACATAACTTCTAAATTCTTCATTCATCCACCACAAAACTCTTCTCACCTATCTATAAAAATGACTGGGTCCTTCCTACATTCATGCATTTATTGAAAGAGGCCAATATTCACTCAGGGTACATCAGGCAATATGATATGCGGGCAGAATTAGCATGCGGGCATGCCTAACAGTAGGCCGAGAACTCCCGTTTTATGCGTTTCATATGGGACCAAATGCATCATGGAGATTCTTGTTTCGATGGGCATTGTGTTAATGCGGTTCCTAAGACCTGAATATTTTTCGCTACTTTGATTGCCTCATTTGATTCCAATGTCAAACATACGAAACGGAGATTGTATAATAGGAGTTTTTAAAGCACAAGAGTTCTAATAATCCATACATAGATGGTCCACTATTAACAATAATAACCACTTTTGGTAACACGTATCACTAGAATACTATCACTATTCTAATAATACACGGCCTTTTATTAATTACTATCAAGAAATTTCCAATAAGAACAGTTAAATTTAAACGAGAATTTAGTTCATTTGAATTTTTACAAAGTGAATAAAACGCTGTATGATATTTGAATATTAAAATTTCATTAAAACACACTGGTTATCAAACGCGGCCTAACGGTTTCGTTTGATAATTCTCCAATCTCGTATTGGAATAAGATGTCTTACGATACAAATTTCATAAAAAATTGTTACTGACGATGCGATAATGCTTCATTAGTGTACTCGTAAGAATGATATAACATGCTTCATTAGAATACTAATTCTCTAAGGGTTTTCTTATAGCGCCAATTGCTTGATTTAATTACTTTATTATTACACTTCTTTCAAATACAACAGAAAATTGTTTGAAATAAACGAGCAAAATTACTTACTTTAACTAAGACACGCATCGCTGCTAATCATACACATAATTAGTAAATAAAATGGCTTTGTAGATAAGTGCTTCAAAGGAACACGTTTGATAAAGCATTTCGAAACTTGCATCGCTTTTTCACCAAGAGGTGTCAGTACTATTGTACGGATCCACAAATATCTAATTTACTTTTTAATTAATCACTATTATATTCTATCTCCTTTCACCATATATTAGAATACTTACTTTTATTAAACATTACTTTTATTAAACATTACAACGTGAGATAATGAACATTATAGGTTTTTAAGTATAACTATATTTTTAAATTCTAATGTGTGCAGAAATTGAAAGAAAACTAGAGAGCTTCTGGTCATGTAAGAAGTGACTATGGATTTATTAGATATCCAGAAACTTGGAAAAATCTAAAAACAATAAGTCGGTTTCAATATCGACTGAAAAGTGCAATATTTGATTGTTTTTCCGCTATTATCATACTGCACATACCCAATGAATCCTCATACTCAATGGATCACTCCTTTCGATACAACTATCACAGAGCAGCTTGAGGGAGAAGAAGCAAGAAGCTTGAGAATTCATACATGCTCCTAACGAAGGTGACCAGATTTTCAAATCATAAGAACCAGACATTTTAGTTTTTATCACAAGGATAGAAGGGACCAAAGAGAATTTTAAACACTAGTTTATCACAAATATTTAGGTTTGGAAATAAGGATTATGTAAATGAACAAATACATATATACGTATAACTTTCATGATGAAGTAGCATTCAATTCACATTAACCAAAGAATCTCTTAGAAAAAATATTAACAATTTAAAAAATCGCATTTGTTTAATTTGCACTTTCATTCATTACGAATTAGGTCACTATTTCTCAATTAACATTGCATACTAAGTCGCACAGAAACTCAGAAGCAGAAATATCGGCTTACTGAATTTCTTCATAACGATATCGTTAGCGATAAAACTTAAACAAGTAGAAATGAAGCCAAAGTTGCATTTTCCCTTCCTAGAAAACAGTACCAACTCTCTAAATACCCTAATTACGTGGCATTTTTTTATAAGCCAATGCGAAGCAAACGAAATATATTATGATTGATTTAGTATTTTACGCTGACAAATTGGGACAAAAAAGAGACATTTTAGCGACCCGTTTTCATGTCAAAATAGTACGGAACAGGGACTCAAAATAAGTAACTCTCCCGGCTAATACAGGACGCCCGATCATCTTACCCCTAACCCAATTTTTGCTGTTCCGAACCCTCATTTTACACACACTTGCCAGCAGTAGTTTGCAGGTAACTACTTGAATATAAATATATTATGTAAACATATTCATTTATCTAATTCGAGTTTTTCTTAGGTTTCATGGCAATGAGTCAATGACACGGTCATTAAAACTTGTATTTTTTGGAAACTATGTACGGTTAAGGTGGTAACATACTACCTATATAGAAAATCCGAACTATGTTCATAAATTTTCCGATATAAAAAAAAATTCACACTGTAAAAACATTGTCCCTCTTCAGACAGTGAGCGAAAACTATGTTTAATATTTATTCCCGTTCTTGAACGAATGGAGTCGAGGATATTTCTCCTCTCTTAGATAGGATATATTTTCACGTACAGCAGAAATTCACATGGTTCATTCAGATCTATTTTCTAGACTGTGTAGGAGCCTCTTAAGTAGGATTTCATGCCCTAGACGTCAAGTGACAAGCACTTCCCGAACTTCATAACCACACACCACGTATCACGCCCTTTCACTTATCACAGCTACATTATCAGAACTTTGATTTAAAGTCTTTAAATGCTATACATTCTCCTTCCCAGCTGCCTCACTCTCAGAGCCGAAACGGCAGCCAGGGGGGGGGGCACTATTGCTTCTTCGAACCCAATCACTTTTTTCTGGCGACCACTGACAATTTTCTTAATCATTAAAATGTATTTAAACACTTTAATCGAATACAAAATGATTTATCGAATTCAAATTCGATCCAACTTATTAGAGAGTTTGTGCACGCCTTAGCGGACCCGACTATCGATCTTCTGTGCAAGCGCAGATGCACAGGAGCGGAACAAAACTTGAACTACGGTTGCGCAGAAGATCGAAGTGCACAAACTATTTTGTTGGAGTACGAATGTAGGTAGCGAGAGTGTTTTTAGCTCACTTTGGGTAATACCGCTAGCGCTCTACGCGAAATTCGTTCACTGGCGGTGAAAGATCACGGGGCGGTTCAACGCCCGGCGAAGTGTCAGAGCTGACAGACGTCACCGCAGGAGGCGCAGATAGCAGGGAGCGCGCTCTCTCCAGATAACGCGTGCCATTCCGGTCACCGCCACGGACAGTGGGCCCAAACGGCGAGAAGGCGGGTACAAACCAACGTATGAGCGGTAAGAAGAAGAATATGAAAGAGGATATATTCAGTGTATTATGAAATTATTTTCAGTGATGTCAGATGCGTATTTCAGCTGTAAATAAAATTCATACTTCATGATAACATAAAGCGGCGATTACGACAATGTAAATTACCCTCCAAAATCAAGATATTCGTTTCAAATTCATCGGAGCCAAATCGAATGGGAAATTTCAATTTTGATGAAAGTCCTGGAAATAGTTTAGTCGCTAACATTATTCACAAATAATGGACAGACATTTTACCGTAAACCAATTTTGATTTCGAAACCACTTCATTTATGACGCGTAGTCACCGTGTACGAAGCCAGATTTAGTTTTACGATAGGCTGTGGATAAACTCTGTTTTATCACCAAGCAACACAGACGTATGTGAATTTTTGGTGTTAATGTAGCTGTCTTTCTACTTAGCAGAACAACGTACCATAAGTCCTTAGCCACTATATTCCTCTCCACTTTCTGTGTAATTCAGACCCACTGTGTGATGAACCAGTTGAAACGGCGAAGATCTGGAACGCGACCCGCGATGTACGTCATTGAAAGCGTGACGTACTCATCAAAACCCAACAACCGGGATCTTGCGACCTAAACCGCCGACAGTCAACGTTATGTAACGAAATGTAATATTTACATAAATTCATAGGCATGTGTGTTGTGTATGTGAAGAGCTGAAAGAGCTGTTGATCTCACGATGTTTCGTCAACAAAGTCGTATTTCTCCGCTAATTAATTTTTCATTATCAGACAAATTTAGTATTAATATTATATATTAATGGTATGTTTTTGTAAAGTGAAAATAATAGAGTTTAGAATTTGTTTTCTTTTAGAGCTATTACACTTCAAACCGGTTATTTTTAAACGAAATCGTCCACCGAACCCTTCATTTGGTACAAAGTCAATTTGATTGGCATATTTTGAATGAAATGTATTATGATTGTGATTCCGCGACACTCTGGGACTCATTAGCAAATTTATCACTATTATCACCATTATCTAGCGACTAGCAGTAAAAAGTGCAAACGTGCCTGCATTTGTGATGTTTGTAGTCGAAAAATTTTGTGGTTGACTGATTGGTGATCTGGCGCGGTCAAGTGCTTAAGTCATTAGTCCCGTAAGTGAAGTGCATGTTTTTAACGCGGGAGTTGGCAGTGATCTTCCCACACCGGATTGCCAGATCCGACCTACAAGTCAGCTTGCGGGGTTTTCCCCAACCAGGTATCCCACCATCCAGCGGGCGAAAATCACCGCCAACTCCCGAGGAGAAACATGTACTGAACTTACGGGACTAATGACCTTAGCAGTTGATGCGCCCCAATGAATTATATTCAATGTACGAGGCGGCAGGCATGTTGAATGACGTCACCCCTGTTTTCTTTACTTTGCAGTTCCCAGTTGTTTGGTCTGGTCTGACTATTTCTTTGGCGTTCGCATACGCCAAAATTGACTGTGCCGTGCGCAGTGCATTGGACTGTGCGTAACGCGAAGCAACAATTTTTAGTCAACAAGCAATGGAGGAAAATACTGATTTTCATGCACGAGTGCAGAAACAATATAAGAGCAAATCGTGCGAAAGTGGCTTTGGCATAGTCATTTCAAAATATCCGACTGTGTTGCCAACCTCGCCCTCGTTCGTTTACACTTTCTTCGTACCCCAAAGACCCACTTTCGACGCTGGTTAAGTAAATAACTATTTTCCACTACCATTTCATAATTCTCTTCTTAAATGACTGCAGCGCGATGACTAATTATAGACGTTAAGATACAGCTTCATTATATTATAGGTGTTTGCCAAATCACTAAGTTAACCGCTGAGAAACAATCAATCATTGGTCATCGTTCCATTATTAAATGCTTTATTGAACTGTGTATTACTGAGGCATAACAACCCCCGAGGAGGTGATGTCAAAGCACACATGCGCTCCCCGGTTTCTAAACATACAGTACTGAAGTCTTCTTAGGGGGCTGTACCGGTTATTAAGCTTATACACAATTTGGGCAGATAATGAACTTTCATGACATTTCTTTAATAGATTGAAACATAATTTCGCTCGTGTACTGCCCATTTGAAGTCGGCTTGATGCTTAGCAGTGGCAAATCCTAAACATTATTTTAAGTATCCCGCACTTTACCTCTACCGTTGTCTTTTATTTTGAGCTTTTCTGAAATCCGAATACTATGAAATTCCGTCGTTAATAATTGATCTATAAGACAATTACACAAACCACTAACTTCTGGATCATTAACACACTCCATTTTCACAAAAACTTGACAGAAGCGTATCTTACGAACGACCAGAGAATGACCGTTCAGCGCAATATTTTGCGGTGCCTACCGACCGCCCAGACGCGCATCCTCTTCAGCCCCCTTCCTTGAAACATGAGGAGTCCCGGGTTATCGCGGCTGGCATGCGGTGACTTCGCCTGCGCTAGCGAATTCTCTGAACAGCATAAAGAACTGTTTGAAACTTCTAACTCTACCGCACTTTATAGCGCTTACGGATGTGGAAAATTGGCTCTCGATAGCAAAACAGAGTTATTTTTTCGCATCTGTTTTAAAGCTTTCAAAGTCTCTAATTTTTTAGAGGATTACCAATGATGATTATGAAATATTTATTATACTTTTCCAATTGCTAGGCATACCGACGGTATACGCGGTGTATCATCCATCGTATGAAGTTTACGATACTCGCTCGTATCATAATATCTTTTCGCTCTCGTGCATAGTAATGACTATCATTACATCGTTTCATAACATACTATTTCATTTCAAATTTCTATGTTGCAGTCTCCATCTACTTGTTGTAGTACGTCTCTAAGCGTGCACAGAATTCCTAGGTACTCCACATTCCTTGCAAAAATTAACAGACCAAATTTTCAAATGTTTAACAAAATGTATTACCGAACATTGAAAAATGTGTAGTAATAAACACAGGTGTAAAAATGATTAGACTGGAGATAGTGACATATTTTCATTTACAAAAAAGGCTACATTCAAGTCTACTTGTCTTCTCTTATGGCGTATAACTTAGTGTGGCGACTCCGACACTTTAAATAGGCTTCAAAAGGATTTTCGCATGTATTATAACTTGAGATAAGTTATAAAAGACTTTTCGTATTCATCATAATTTAATATTTTTATTTAGATTGCAAGAAAACGAAAGAAATGGCCAGTTCCCCATCAGCATACATAGATGCGTCTCGGTTGCCCCAAACGGTGAACCAGACGGGGGCTATATAACAATTTCTTCCCATGCTACACTCCCCACGATCGTATTTATTTGTCAAATTATTTTAAATAAAAAACAATCATGTTCTCGAAGGATACGAAAAAAATGGTCAGTTCCCTCACAAGGAAGATGGAGGCGGAAAATTTAGCAAAACATCGATACATCGATACTCCGATACATCAACAGATTTCGATGTCGAAAAATATCGATGTTCAAAAAATAAAGATGTTTTAAATATGATAAAACATTTCTAAGAAAGATGTGATTCTAACGCGATACATAATATGACAATAGTAGTTTTAAGTATATCCTGCCTTAAATTTCACTGTCATCTTAATTTTCTAATCAATGCTCTCTGCAGTCAAGGTAACAACATTGGAGAAAGGTTGTGAACAGCAAATAGTTTCGTGCCGCGTGGGGATCGACAATAGTGAAAGTTGCCAATGGCTGTTGATCGCGAGCAATCCACAAATAAAATAGATACTGAGAATTTTATTTATATCATGAGTTTTGTTTTGAAAACATCAATGTTTCTTCACAAATATATTGACCTGAAGAAAACATCGAAAGCAAAACATAGATGTTATAACATCGATGTTCCTGCTCCAAAATATCGATGTTTTAAAAACGTAGATTTTTTTTGCCATCCCTAGTCGAATGACATCTCACTTAACATGAACGGTGTCCCGGAAAGGGTCTAACCGTGAGTGACCGATGGTCACACGCACGTTACCATTAATAGGATATAATTAGAACTTTAACCATACGTATAATTTACGTTTATACTATTCTCCTCACGCAAAAGATGAGACCACAGGCGGTGTGAAGAACTTAATCAAGCAGGCTTCCGAAAGAAAGGGCCGACCAGATGATGGTGCACTTTGCGTCCCATTGAAGATAGTTTTCCCTTGCGAAGTCCAGATTGTTTTCCAGCATCCTCCACCAAACGTGACTCACTTCTGTAAGCAGCTCCAGACGCGAGGTCGTGTAATTTACAGCTGTATGTCCTGGGAAGCGAAGGGAAACAAACAAAATAGCTCGCCTTATCGTCGAAACGTGGGTCGCAAAAATGTCTGACATGTTTTTGTGTTTTCGGGGCTCCTGGGAACCTTTTTGTGCACTCTGCTTCTCTAGGTTTGCCGTAGATAACCTCTATTCACCCTCTCCAGCTACACACTAATGCTTTTGCGAACTAGATTCGCCATGTGTGTTTATGTCAAATGATTTTACACTGTTTGAATCCAAACGCTATATTTTTTTAAGTGGCTCTAAAAATAAAGAAGTTTCCACTATTTCTAGTCAGTGGAAAATATTACATTTGGATCCACAGAATAAGTGGATCAAAATGCAAAACGATACTCAGTATTCTTTCATATAAATAAAATCGCGTTTATTTTGTTAAAAATATCACTCCATTAAAAATCTCTCGTGCCTTATTTCAGCGAACGACAACTGAAAATCCATAAGATGTACGTTTCTTCAGAAATTTACTCAATTACAAGTTCGATTTTCATTAATGATAATGATGTAAAATTTCAAAAAAGGACAGATTTGAATAATTTATGAGACGTTTTGATGCAATACACAACAGATGCAACAATACAACAAACAAATTAATTGACAATTTAATAATTCTTTGTAATGAACAGACTATTCGATCTCGAGTCACGGGAGCTGGGAACTCCTGGTCTAGTCGAAGTACAAGAGCGGAACGCACTTAACAGCGTAGTTTCTTGACATTTTCTTCCGAGGCACGACACAAATAGCAATGCTTAGGGCAATTGCGCCTCGTGGGAGGAAGTGGAGGCGATAGCCTTATCGCCCGCGCAGGTGCCCGCTTCCGCCTGCTTCAGGTCGCCCACCGCCAGCACACGCGCAGAGAAGAGAGCAACCGACCGCCGCCGACCGGCTTGGCCTGCGGCATCCACGTCCATGTTTTCAACATCAATAGTTTTATGCAAATATCCATCTCAAATAAATCAATTTATTGAAACCCATATTTTTAATATCGAAGTTTTGAGATCAATGTTTTTATTTGGTTGATACTTCATTTTAGAATTAAAAATATAAAAAATTAAAAACAACAATAACTTTGACAAGCCCACAATTTGAACATTCTTCATATCAAAGTGCATGAAGGAAAAATAAGATAGTCGATTTTTGTTAATAAATGTAGTTATTTTTGTGTTACCCGAAACGGTAATAAACTTTTGCAATTAAAAGGTAATATTGTTTTGCAAATTATTTACTTTGTTTTGTCAGCTAAACATCAATTACAAATTAATAACCATGACCACTGTGACATGAAATAGCCCCCTCCCCACATGTGTACACTCATATTAAAGGTTATCAAAATACATACATTAATATTTATAAACATCGACGGTTTGCGGTCGATGTATTGTATTTTGAACATCGATTTGTTAGATTTAAAAATCGATGTTTGTAAACGATGTTTTTTATCGATGTCGCATCTTCACCTGCCTTCCAGCAGTGGGCACTCGAGCGCTTTCTGCTTGCCTGTACTTGGGGTTGCCATACGTCCTGAAAAAGCGGGACATTTCCTGAATAACAACATTTGTCCCGCTATCCCGCCAGCCTTTGTTTCTGCCAATTGTCGTGAATTTTTATACTCGGTTATAATTCCTCGCAGTCTTACAAAAAAAATCTGCATTTTCTTACTACTTCTGAACAACATCATTAGAACGCAAGATACGACAGCGCAAGTGGCTAATTCCTTTGTTAAGCAAAAATTGTTATTTTTGTCTTTGTTGGTTTAATCAGAGAGCTTTTTTTAACACATTTATTCATTTTGGAGGATTTACATCGTTCAGTACTATAACTACTTTAAAGATGTATTTTTTCAGACTTATTCGAGTTAAAATATCTAAGCTAACTTAATCTATGCATTGGAGAGGATACTCTAGGGGAGAACCTCGGTGTTATGAATTGTCGTTGGCTAAAATTTTGAGGAATGCTTCAAAAGGGAATCTATTTTTTATTCGTGTGTGGGTTGGATTTTTCGGAAGTTTGTAATGGGATGCTGCTGGTATGTCTGTTAGGTTTTGGTAGAAGTTGTGTGATATTTGTGCTATTTGGTTTATTATTGTATTGATGTTTAATTCTGAATGAAGTTGTTTATTACTTATGAACCAGGGGGCATTTGTGATTAATCTTAAAAATTTATTTTGCATAACTTGAATTTTATTGACATTTGTGGGGGCTGCGTTTGTCCATATGGGGCATGCATAAAGGAGTAGTGGTCTGATTATTGTTTTATATAGTGTTGTACTGTTTGTGTATGACAGAGATTTATGTTTGTTGATTAGTGACCGGAGTTGGAATAATTTATTTCTTGCTTGTTTAATTTTGATATCTATGTGGGTTTTCCAGGTAAGTTTTGTGTCCAGATGAAGTCCTAGGTATTTTATGGGTTGCGATGGAGGGGTCCAGGTGATGGGGGAGTTGTTTATTACTAGCGGAGTGGGGGAGGTGAACTTTCTGAGTGAGAAGATTTTTGCTATTGTTTTGTCGGGATTGAGTTGAATTTTCCAGAGGTTTGCCCAGGTTTCAATGTTGTGTAAGTGATTTTGAATTTGTGATCATAGGTTACTTAGTGAGTATCCTGAGGCGAATAGGGCTGTATCGTCTGCGAATTGAGCTATATTAGATTTTGATGATGATGGAATGTCTGCTATGTATATGTTGAATAATGTCGGAGATAAAGGGGAGCCTTGCGGGACGCCTGCTTTAATTATGTGTGGGGTGGAGTGGTGATTGTTGACTATTACTGAGAATGTGCGATCTGATAGAAAACTTTTGATGATGTGAATAATGTAGGTTGGAGTTCCAGCTTTTATTAGTTTGTAGATTAGTCCCGGGTGCCAAATTCTGTCAAATGCTTGAGTGATGTCGAGGAATGTAGATATTGTGTGTTGTTTTTTCTGAAATGCAGAGTGGATGTGTTCTGTTAATCTAAGTAGTTGGTGTGCAGTTGAGTGGTGAGCAATGAAACCGAATTGATGTTTGGGAATTAAGTTAATGTTTTTGAGATGCTGGTTTAATCTGGCAAGGATTAGTTTTTCGAATATTTTGGCAATAACGGGTAGTAAACTGATGGGCCGGTAACTGTCTACTTTGGAATGATTTTTGTTGGGTTTCGGAATGGGGTGAATGATTGAATGTTTCCAAGTTTGGGGGAAGTATCCTGTTCGTAAAATTGAATTGAAATCAGAGAGCTGAAATGTACATAAAGAAAGGTACTGTGTGTTCAGAATCGAAGGACATCTGTTTCTCGCACAATTTGTTATTATAAGAGAATCTGGAATGCAAAGGGGTCACTCAATAACAGTGTTTGTAAGTCGACCAAAGTTATGCTTTATTTAAGATTTTATTTAAAAAACCTTGAAATATTTCACACATTTTGTCACGAAAAAATAAAGAAATGGACCTAGATAACCTTCAAAAGTTAGAGAATTTCATCCTAGAAAAAGAGTTTGGCCACCCTGATTTACTTGAGAGTGTGCAATGTAATTTATCTTGATAAAATATCCGAGATTAAGAGATATCAACTACAATAGTAGGCTATATACATTTACTTTCCAGAAAATTCAGCCATACACGTGTTTCGTGAAATTTTTCCCATCATCGGTGGCTCCAAATAACATGGATTAAACACATTAATTAACCCTGGTAAACCCTGGCAAAGTAAATTTAAGTAGCCTACTATTGTGGTTGATATCTCTTATATCCCGGATATTTTATCATGGATTACCACAAAATCTCCGCTGCCACTACAGAATTTATCTTGATATTTTAGTTGTTTTCTTGATATACTATTTCTCTGTTATAGACTTTAGTTGGATAAACATAAACTTGATATAGAATTTAGTTGGATAAACATAAACAATTTTCTCTGAAATATGTTTCGGAAGTCCTGAATTCCATTGTTCTCCTTAAGGTAACCCTTCGTGCAGTCGAGCTTCCTGCTGGCGACCAATCAGGTGCAGCGACCTATCACGTTCACTGCCTTCACTGCCGCTACCGCCAGCGAATTTTAATTTAAGAGGGAAGATGCACCTTAAAACCTTACAAAATACCATTTTTGAAAACTTTTTTTCCTATGCATTAAATATTCAGGAATATTTTGACGAAAAAAGTATTTCGGTATTTGCAAAAGTTTTCGACTGATGATTTAAAAGATATGTCGCTGCATCATGCATCTATTAGAGTAGTAAGGTAAGCAAAACTCATGAATCTAACTTCGTCCCTTGTTTTACAGAATTACCGTTTTTAAGATCCGTTTCCCTTATAACTAAAAAGCTAATCATTTTAAAGGTACGAATTTTTGAGGATGCATTTAACCAAGTATTATCTACAAAACCATGCTAAATCATACACATTACATCAATAATTTTTGCAATAAAAAATTATAAAACTGAAAAAAATTAACAATCAATATATTAATTTGGGATTCAAATTAAGCATATTATTTATCCAGAGATCTAACTGAAAGAGCATGGTTTTGTACCTGTGAGTATTGCCTACAAATTAAAAGATGAAATTTGTAAAAATCTTTAAAATTATTTGAGTTATCAGGGAAAAAAAGTAAGTCAGTGCATGAAAAACTAGTTGACTTTTAATTTTTCAAAAAAAGAATTTTTTAAAGTTAAAAGCAAATGTTTCCTTGCAGAAAAAATATATTTTTGTGCGTCAGTTCATTTTCACTGCTATGGAGAACGATTTTAATGCAGAAAAAAGTGGAAAAATATTAAAAATTTAACTGCTGTAAGCTGTATTTTCCTCTTAATCTTGAAATAAATAAACATTATTTTAGACGAAGTCGCTAAGGCTGAAGAGCCGTAGATGCTTCGTATCTGAAGAGTCGCAGGTTGAAATCCCGCTTGGGGCTTCAATGTTTGCATGTATGTGTCCGTATACCGTTACTGTAACCTCAATGATACATACAGTGGTCGCTATATGGCCCTAGAAGTTAAAAAGCAACCTTAAATAAATTAAAAAGAAATTTAAAAATATTTTGTGAATTCTTGAATACGTACTATCCTCACGCGCTCTTTCCGGATCTTCCTTTCCCCTGAAATATCCTAATATCTTCCCGCAATGCTTGGTTTCCACATTACTTTCTCACTGCTAATTTCATCGTACGCTTATGTGGTGAATGTAAACAGTTATCGTGATGATGGAAAGTGTAGTTCAGTGAGTTGGAAAGACTACTGTATTTTCAGAATCCATTGCAATGGCTACGACCCTGTCACCACCGGAATTGTAATGGAAAACATCCCTACATAAACAGTATTTTTCCCATAGCCGGCCGCTAGAACTCTCCTCTAGACAGCGGGTGAAATCGATCCAGCTATGTAGCTGGTGTCGAAAATTCTCTCCCCATCGGAACTCGAACCCTAGGACCTGCCGGTCAGAGGCACTGCAGTGACATCAGTTGAGCAGGTAGCCTTAGAACTAAAGAAGAATATCCTCTAACGAAAGAAGAATATTTAAATACAGACTACCAATTCATGTTTTGCTTGAGTAGACTGTGTCTAACCTGTTTCCATCTACAATCAGAAACTCGTTATATGTTCCTGTAAACATCATTAATACACGGCAACAAGAGAAAAATGTAAAGCTTAGTAATAAATATCACGTTCTATTGAGAATTCGATAATTTTATAAGTCCAACATGGTGTTTTTAAGAAACTTACCTCATTTTAGATCGTTAAAACTTGTACGAAGTTGGCTTCGACGTGGAAATATACCTCAGCGGATAACCAATATCTCCACGTTCAAAGATATCGCGTGGTGGTTTGGCACAGCTTACCTGTAACAAAAGAACGGAAGAAACTTAATTACCGAATAACATGCGATCGCGTCTAAGGAATCTACACAACTTTGACTACTTATCAGCATTAATTACCTAATTAAACACCTAAAAAGTACTAAGCAACCAACGGTAGATCAACGTTTCACAACAGTTTCACAACACTTTCTGTATGTCACCTAACTGAGTAATAAATATATTTGGTTAATGAACAAATTATATTTTCTCAAGCTATGCTAATAAAACCATCGTTGTCGAGATATAAATTATATTTTTTTCTACGTTCAAGAACTCTGGTTTATGTTTCATAAAACAATCACGTCTCAACAAATTTATTATTTGGTAGTAACAAGCGGAGGAACTTTTTCCTTCTTTCTTTCTTTCTTTCTTTCTTTTTATCGAGATTATATGGTTTAGTGTTAGAAGAAAGGCACGAGATGATCTCAGCAATTGTGCAGTGGTTAAAGAGAAATTGAACGAAGAATTCTTCGATTCACTCGACTAAGATGGGAAATACAGACCCAAAACAACAATCAAATATTTGATGTAGACACACACACACACGAGATCCTTACATAACAGCAATGACAGCAGATAATCTATTTTTCCTGGCTTAATATTATTACGAATACTACTTTCGTTTTTAGTACTCAGTATGATCTCACATTACCAATCATATAAATCATATAATTCGGAAGAAATGACTGACATTTGAATTTGTGTTACAAGGTTTCATACCCCCTCTCGCGATTAGTCATTGTAAAATAATTGCCGCGACGATAAATATTACAAGGATTTTATTTGCGGTTGGATAGTGATTTAGACATATTTTACCATCATTAGTTTTAAAATATTTGATAAGTAAATTTGTGCTGATGTGTAAATTTGTGCAAAATACCAATTTTGTTAACCTTTTTGGGCAAACTTCGTGTGGGACACATGTACTATAAAGTAAAAGAGAGCAAAATAAGTTATGTTAATTTGTAGATTATCGCAAAAGTCCCAAAGAACCTGTATTCTACAAATTAAGGTAAAGCGGAACGGCTTAAAGTGTTGAATCCCAATTCAAATCACTTACGTAAAACGAAAAAATAAAGAAACAATTCAATTTTGAGATGTATGACAAGCGTAAAATTGACGATTCACAAGACGTGTTGCTTATAAATAACTCATGACCTCGACAAACTTCCGTTTTATAGAAAGGTCACATTCACTAAAAGTCAAAGCATTAGCTGTCATTGCTTTTATTTTCTGCCTCGTGTGAAGCGAGAGCAAGGCAGCAGCGATAGTGATGTGGTAACAAGACCGCTACTCTTCGTAGGGACAGATCCTTGGTTCACATCCCGATGGGGCCGAGCATCATCCGACCGTACACTTGCAGCAAAAGGCATTGAAACAGATTAATAGGGAAGAAATAAACTCTCCCTACAACAAAATAATTTTATACAAATTTCTAATATAAACTACTAGCAAAATACTCGGCGTTGCCCGCGCTTTCTTCATATTCTATCCTTGCGAATGAGGGAAAAGATGAATATTATGTAAGCCATGATATTTAATATTATTTTTAAAGTAATTAGTTCAAATTTTAAAGAAATTCTATAATTTTCTTTCATTTTAGTTTACAACACATTGCTATTAGATTTTTTTTCTAATCTTATGTACCGCTACTGACCTCTAGCGAATAAATTAGGTACCAGTTTTGCTGCAGCACTATTAGACTCTGGCGGAATACATAAGGAACCACATGCTCTTATTGAGATGCGAAAAACGGTCGCGATGCATCTACAAACATATTATTTAAATTATTTATTTTCTGCATTCGGGTTGTGTTAGTCTTTACCAAGCTTTGCAAGAACACTGCCATAATTCTGAAGAAGAACCTGTAAAAATTTCATATCCATTCATACGCTACTTTTTGTGGTATCGATGACGGTTACACATCACTGTTATTAGCATAGATGTGGACCTAAGGTGTCCATATTTGGAACCGACGGATCACCTAATCTAAATCTACTTTACAATGATTTTGGTCAAAAACCATCCGATGAGGAGTCAACCTATTGTCATGATACACTCCAGCGAGACCTGAAAATATCTGCAATTAAAAAATAAATTACAAAAATCAACAACAAACCGAAAAAAGAATCCAAATCAACCATACTAATCAACCTAATAAACAACAGAGAAGCATTTAGGGTTTGAAGCAATACTGACATTCGACCTGCCACCTATTGGACTCTTTTCGTTTCAACAAATAATAGATACTATTATTCCTCCCAGAAACCATCCCCCTTTGAAAAATACGCCGAAAATAAACGTCGGCTTTTGACAATTATAAAAATCGTCGGCACAAAATCCTGTCAGTGTGCTACTGCTAAATAGGAAATAACTCTTCTGTCCTGCACCCCTATTCGTGACTTAGAAGTTAAGAACATTTATTGAGGCATCCTGTATATATGAAATATACCAATAAAAGAAAATGTATACATAAATAAAAGAGAAGGTGCGTATGTCTTTCGCATATAGACGCAAGAACTAGTCGACCGCTTCCGCTGAAATTTTTACACTTTGTTCTCATTAGTATTGTGAGTATTTAAAGATTGTTTTAAATTAAATCGGTTATGTAGGAGCATTGTTTATGTAAAGTTAATCGACAAGTTGGGCTCTACGTCATTCACAGAGAACCTTGCTTGAAGTGCGATCTATTGACACCTTTTGAACTACATGCCTCGTTTTGACTCGTAGTACTGAATAACAACGAAGTTACGATCTAGAAAGTAGGAAGTCGAAACCAAATGCTGGCAATGCACAACTTTATTCCAATATTTAATTTTTAGAGTGTAGTGTAATACAGCAAAGAGTAGTAAAATACAGTTAAGTGTAGTTAATGCGCAGTCAATCTCGATTAAATAAATATATTTTCAACTTGAACTGTAATTATATAATACACTGCAACTGCGAAGTATTGGCGAATCCGCTAGTTTGCAACAAAAGTATGACTAGGCGCAAGTACCTGAAGGAGATCTCTAAAGGGTAGGTTTCAATTTGGTTCCTTACGAGGGTTCCTAAGGTCACATCAGGCAGATGCAGGAGCAGCACCCTCAAGAATAGGTCATGGACCGCCAGAGATCGGTTCTTTGCCCGACCTTGACTACCTCTCTGCCACGCCCTCAACCCATCGCTTACAACGGAAACAAGTTCTGTTTTACGTTTACAATTTTTTTTTAATTAGAACTCGAGAAAGTGGGATAGAAATTATAAGTTAATAAATGAATATTTATTGGTATAAATAATAGAACGATAAGCATAATTCGTTACCAGGTTTCAATACTATATAGATTGATTGATTGGCAGTGATTCCGGGCGCATCAACTGCTACGATCATTAGGCCCGTAAGAGTAGTGCATTTTTTTCTTTGGGAGGTGGCGGTGATCTTTCCCCACTGAATGGCGAGATCCTGCGCTGATCTACACGACGATTAGCGGGATTTTCCCCAACCAGCTATCTCCCACTAGTGAGGCACCACACTAGCCAGGAATACACACACACACACACACACACGCACATACACACACACACACACTTGACTTCTGGAAAAACGCGACGGAACGGCGTTCCGGTACCCCCAGAATTATTATTCAATTATCCACTAAATATATATGATTATTTCTATTAAAGTAATAAGTAATTTTAGGCGCGTTCCGGGACCTAAAATTTTGCAAATGAACATTATATATATATATATATATATATATATATATATATATATATATATATATATATATATATATATATATGTGTGTGTGTGTGTGTGTGTGTGTGTGTGTAATGAAAAAAACGTTAACAATTTGAAGTCAATTATAATATATCATTTCGATTCAGTTTTAACAGCCCCTTCGTGAAGGTGCGTTCTATCACGTAATGCACTCTATGGAGGCTAATTTTCGGAAACAATTGTGAGATCCACATTAGAGGAAACTCCTACAATGAACAATTGCATCCAGCGACTATGGAACAGACATGCGAAGTTTTTCAACGCATTCCCTTATTCTTCCATGGTCACGTACTTTGGTGACACAATTCCGGCTTTGTTCGAGCAACTCACATTCAAGTGACGAACACAGTATCCCTTAACACTCGTGTACCAATGAATTTCGGCCAAAACCGACCAAAACCAAAGGATGGATGGAAGGCGTAGTCAACTACTGTCTGGAGAATTCTAGCGACCGATAGGCTGCTCTGATAGGTAGTTTTACGTGTTTTTTCCGCTCAACACCAGGCGAATGTCGGAGCAATGCCTTAACAAACGGGCCACGGTCCGCCCGCGATCTTTTCTTCCTCTTCCTTATCCTATTCTCACCCCTTACACACATACTTACACTAACATGAACTACACTACCACACATGCCGGGAGACCGGTCGGGAGCTTAAAGCTTGTCCTGGCTGGGGCGGTGCCCTGCTGTTGGGAGATACCTGGTTGTAGAAAAACCGTTAGCCGACGGTAGGTCGGCGCCGAATCTCGCTATCCAACGGGGGAAGACGCCACCTTTCGAGTAAAAACACGGGACTAATGACCTTGGTAGTTGACGTGCCCTGAATCAGTAACAAGCAACCTACCAAAATGCATTTATTTGAATTCAATTCTGTCTTGTATGCACCACACTACGACACGCCTGCAGCTTAGCGTTTGTCCTGACTGGAGCGGTGGCCTGTTGGGGGACACACCTTCGGGGGAAATGCCCCGCCAACCGACGTGTTGACGAAATAAATCTTTCTCTACACTAACAGGACTAATGACTGAAGCAGTTTTCGTGCCCGGAAACAATCAATCAACAGGAACCCTGATCGTGCAACATACACAGTTGGAATTCCTTATATAGAACCGCTATATATGGAAATTCTCTTTAAATATAATTATTTTTCTACCCTTTGTAAATTCCGTTTAAAAACGTTACTATATATCGAACATTTTTTCTGTACGTGGAACTCATTTTCTAACTTGACTATACTTTTTTACGAAATATAAACGTACAGAACATACTACAAAGTATGTGCAACAATTCGATAGGGTTTTCGATTGAGATAAAATGTTTCAGATGAAATGTTCCAGCTGGTTAACAAGTGTGAACAGTATTTTGAAGAGATTGCACAATATATACAACAAGATTTTAGATTTTCTTTAAGTTTAAATTCAATGATTTAGTGACGTGCGTATGCAATACTAATTTTATTTTACTATACATACATTTGTGGTACGAATGATTATAATTGATTGATTGATTTTTTCGTGTTTCCGGCCACGTCAACAGCTTTGGTCATTAGTCCCGTTAGTGTAGTGCGTGTATTTTCTGGAGAGATGGCGGTGATATTCCCCCGCTGGATGGCGAGATCCGGCGCCGACCTACCGTCGGCTAGTGGGGTTTCCCCCTAACCAGGACTCTCCCACCAGCGAGGCACCGCCCCAGCCGGGACAAGCCCTTGCTCCCGACCGGTCTCCCGGAATATGTGGCTGTGTAGTGCATGTTAGTGTAAGTGTGTATGTAAGGGGAAAGGATAGGACAAGGAAGAGGAAGGACACATCGCGCGCGGTCCGTGGCCCGTTTGATAGGGTCCTGCTCCGGCATTCGCCTGGTGTTGATCAGAGAAACAACGGAAAACTATCGATCAGAGCAGCCGGTCCCTAGAATTCTCCTCCAATTCGACCTAGCTGAAAAGCTAGTGCTGAAAATTCTGCCGCCGTCAGGACTCGAACCTAGGACCTCCCGGTCAGAGGCGCTGCAGTGACATCAGTTGATGCACTGAGCTACCGCTTCCGGTGAATGAATGATTATAACATTTGTTAATTATTTATGGTTCAATTTTCCATTTTACCCAATTCTTTTGAAATTGTTTAAAAGTATCTGCAAGTATTATATAATTATTTCTATTCAACGAAGTTTCTAAACTATACCGAATATCATCGAAGGAACTGTCAGATTCGACATACGGTGGTCTGACTGCACATGAGTAATTTTGGTTCGTCGGATCTCAATCCGAACCTGAGTCGCCAGTTAGACTCACTGTTGTACGAGCGGCACAACACGACTGTCATTGTTTTCCTCCTCCGCCTCCTCCACTATCTCGTAGCACGTGCATCATTATTGTGCATTATCTCATTTTCGTTCATTTTCTCTTGCCACTCTGCAAGTCACTCTAGACCTAGAGCGCCACTTGCAGCACACGAACAGCGATCCTTCGAACGTAACACGTTGCCTGCTGCGGCGACAACACGCTACTTAAGGCCGTTCCACGAATATTCAATTCAATTCAATTCTCCCTTCTTTTATGTCGCAAGGCTCAGGCTTTCAGGCCAGACTTTTCTGTCCACACAAATTTCACTACGCTCCTGTTGACATCTAGTCGCGAAAGATGCTATAAAATGCGCGAGAGAGGATCTTACATGCAGTAAACCTACAACATACGGAAGCCGGCTTTACTTCCCCTCCGATGACACGTGTCAAGTACCGGGGTAACACGACTTTGTTTGCCAAACTTCGAGTCACGTCTCGCAGGACAGCGATCATTGCTCGTTAAACCTACCACAAGAGCGATGGTATTCAGGTAGAGACAGTCCCAAAAACTGATTTTCAAGAAAAATACACAGAAAATTTCGTGTGATCATTCCAAAGCAGATGATATTTCAAAAAGATTAATTTCAGAACATTTATTAGATCATGAAGATTAAATTCAGATTTGCAATGTGTATTATAGATTTGGTCATGTATAACTCGCTATACATCAAAACTCCATCTTCACAAAAATTGTGTAACTTCTTTCATCCGAACACCATCCGACATCACTTGTTGGATTCCACGAGCAGCTGGGTTTGCTTGTGTTTGAACGACTTGTCTTCCTCCTCTACTTCATTACGACCCTCTCTTCCCCTCATACTGTCACGTACCACGAGCCATATTCTCTATTAGCGCATTTTTGTTCACTTCCTCTCTCCCTCTGCAAGTCACTCGAGGGATTTTTCTGGAGTATTCTTTTCAGGGCCTAACAGTAATGCCATTGGCCAAAGTACATAGTATGACCATATTCATCAAAATATTAAGGGAATTCATTTGCAAAAACTGCGAATTTCAAGCGAATTTGCAAATACGCGAAGCTCTAAGGCCGATTATACATCGTCAACTCGGCAAAGGGTTACAAAGCGTCAAATGATTAGCATGATACTGTAGTGCATGTTAGTGTGTGTGTGTGTGTGTGTGTGTGTGTGTGTGTGTGTGTGTGTGTGTGTAAAGTGTGAGGATAGCTTGTGCTATCCTCACACTTAAGATCGCGCACTGCCCATAACCTGTTTGTTACGGTACTTCTCCGGCATTCACCTGGCATTGACTGGGGCAACCCCGGAAAACTACCGATCAGAGCAGCCGACCGCCAGATTTCTCTAGTTAGCGTCTGACTGCGCCTCAGTTCAGTGACGGATTCACGAGGAGGAAAGGGCATGGGGGCCATGCCCCCCCCCAAAGGCCTAGAGGAAAACGCTTGTCACCTTTTTTATTAGCCAAAATTTATTTAAATATTTATGTCAGAATGATATTATTTAAACACAATATTGTATATACTTGAGTTTTCGTAACGTGACGCATGGGGGGCTTGTCTTCACGATGGAATATGGCACGGCTTTTCGCTTCTTTCTCGGTCGTGCCGCTAGATGTCTCTTGATATGCAGCATTGCTTGATACGGTCACGATCATGCAGCAGGACCGTTAAAGACGCAAATGACCGTGCCATATTCCATCGTGAAGGCAAGCTCCCCGTGCGTCGCGTTACGAAAACTTAAGTACAGCACTATATATATATATATATATATATATATATATATATATATATATATATATATATTTACTGCGGAAATAATATTTAATATAATATGAAATATGATTATTATTTAACAGAAATCTGTGATCCCCCTCAAAATGTTCAGCTGGAACTGCCCCTGCACAAGGTGCGCCCAGCGACTCAAGATAGAGCGCGCCACTGCAGCAGGGCATCGAGCAGCATCCGCGCGTGGCGGCGCCGCCGTGCAGCGGGGCCAATCCGGGACTCAAGGCTACGGCTGCGCTCTGCAAGTCACCTGCGCCCCATTCATCCTTTTTTGTTCGGGCGGGCGCGCGCACGTGCGGACGCGCGTGGCTCCATCCAGCGCAGCCACCGCCACGCTCATCGCGCTGCGCTCATCGCGCCAGGCGCACTCGACTCCGGTTATAGTGAACGAAACACCTGAGTCCACAGACGATCGCTATGGCCGCAGTCGACTGTACCACTCCTTGCGAGCCAATTGCCTTGGTTGATGGATTATTTCGGGTTTACGAGCGCGTCAACTGCTAAGGTCATTCGTCTCGTAAGTGTGCTGCAGTGGTGAATAGTGAACATTATTTCATGTATACATCTGGATTATCATCACACGCCATTTTCACAAAAACTTGAAAGAAGCATAACTTATTAACGGCCAGAGAATGACTGTTCAGCCCAATATTTTGCGGTGTCTACCGACCGTCCAGACGCGCATCCTCCCCTCCCCCGCCCTTGAATCATGAGGAGCCTTAGGTTATCGCGGCTTGCATTCGGTGCTTTCGCCTGCGCTAGAGAATTTTCTGGACAGCATTAAGAACTGTTTGAAACTTCTCATCCTAACGCACTTCATAGCGCTAACGGATGAGGAAGACTGACTGACTCTGGGTAGCAAAAGAGTTACTTTTTCATATCTGTTTTAAAGCTTTCAAAATCTCAATAACACTTTAGAGGATTATCAAACATATGAAATATTTCTTATACACTTCGAATTACTAGGTATACCGGCGGTATATGCGGTGTATCGGGGAATTCGCCACTGGCGATTTTTTTAGGTCGCTTTTTAACATGTTGGTAATATGGCGACCACTGTGATTGTTTTCACTGTAGAGGGAACTGTAAGAACAGCACATAAGGACAGAACGAACACACACACGAATCCATGCCCAAGGCAGGATTCAATCCTGCGACCGTTCGAGCCGAGATACCTACGAGCTCAGCTATCCAGCCCCGCAGTGAGCGATTTTATCGCAGGAGGTGGTGGTAATCTTCCCCCGCTGGATGGTGAAATTTGGCGCCGATCTAGACGTCGGGTAGTGGGGCTTTCCCTAATCAGGTATCTCCTACTAGCGGGGCACTGCCCCAGCCGGGAGAAGGTCAAAATTCCCGACCCGGAAAACATCGATGGATATTACTCAGTAGAGAGTTTGTGCACGCCATAGAATGCACAACTATCGATCTTCTGCGCATGCGCAGATGCACAAATGCAAGTGCAAACGCACTTGAACTGGGCATGAGCAGAAGATCGATGGGGCTTTAACGTTCGAGGGTGCATTAACTCCCTCATGTATTATTAATGCCGATTATTTAATTTCGAACATGGATGTTTCCACAACCCTCTGTGAAACCCTCTCCTTCTCTTCAATTAGAAGAACAGATGAGCGTCTGCGTTTAGCTCCGAGCCAGCACTGCCGCTGTCTCTGCTGGGGCTCTGACCATGAAGTCCAAGGTTCGAGTCCCGACGGTGGCGGATTTTCGCCACTAGGTTATACTGAACAGTCGCCTCCGGTTATACTGAACTTGGATATAATGAACTCTCGGTTATAGTAAACTAAGTCGCTGGTTCCGTATCAGTTACATTACAAATAAGTATAAGAAGATTCGGTTACAGTGAACACTGAACCTCGGCTATAGTGAACGTACGAAATACGTTCTGGAAATTAATTCCCGTCTGAAATATATATGTATA